>JAVTVY010047127.1:0-22823 GCA_036873755.1 Hanleya hanleyi | reverse complement strand
GGGTGCGGGGTTGAAATATGTCATTCTGCACATGCGCGGTAGACCAAGGGTACGGAAATAGACGTTTTGGGATCTAGGGGAGCCACTATTGGGCCGATTGAGTCGAGTGAGGTATTAATGTGAAACCTATGTGAGGAGGCATCTGATGGACTGGGTGTGGGGTTGAAATATCGGCATTCTGCGCATGCGCAGTAGACCAAGGGTATGAAAATAGACGTTTTCGGGTCTAGGGGAGCCCCTAATGGGCCGATAGAGTCGTATGAGGTATCATTGTGAAGCACACATGAGGGGGCATCCGCCTGGACTAGTGTCTCGGCTGTTGCCAACATTCTGCGCATGCGCAGACAGGGAATTGTGAGAAAAGGGTATGGAGATAGACGTTTTGGGATCTAGGTAAGCCACTAATGGCCCGATGGAGTCGTACGAGGCATCATTGCGAAGTACACATGAGGGGGCATCCGCCTGGACTAGTGTCTCGGCCGTTGTCAACATTCTGCGCATGCGCAGAAAGGAAATTGTGGGAAAAGGGTATGGAGATAGACGTTTTGGCATCTAGGTAAGCCACTAATGGCCCGATGGAGTCGTATGAGGTATCAATGTGAAGCCTATGTGAGGGGGCATCTGACTGGACTAGTGGCTCGGCCGTTGCCACCATTCTGCGCATGCGCAGACAGGGAATTGTGGGAAAGGGCATGGAGATAGACGTTTTGGGATCTAGGTAAGCCACTAATGGCCCGATGGAGTGGTATGAGGTATCAATGTGAAGCCTATGTGAGGGGGCATCTGACTGGACTAGTGGCTCGGCCGTTGTCACCATTCTGCGCATGCGCAGACAGTGAATTGTGGGAAAAGGGTATGGAAATAGACGTTTTGGGATCTAGGGGAGCCCCTAATGGGTCGATGGAGTCGTATGAGGTATCACTGTGAAGCATGCATAAAGGGGCATCCGTCTGGTGTAGTGGCTCGGGCGTTGTCAATACTCTGCGCATGCGCAAACAGGGAATTGTGGGAAAAGGGTATGGAAATAGACATTTTGAGGTCTGGGTGGGCCACTATTGGTCCTATGGAGTCGTATGAGGTATCAATGTGAAGCATTCGCAAAGGAGTATCCACCTGGACTAGTGTATCGGCCGTTGTCAACATTCTGCGCATGCGCAGACAGGGAATTGTGGGAAAAGGGCATTGGAATGGACATTTTGGGATCTATTTGGGCCCCTGGTCGCTCGATCAGGTCGAGTGAGGTATCGTTGTAAAGGATACGTGAGGGGGCATCCGCCTGGACAAGTATGACGTGGAACTGACGTCATTTTGCGCATGCGCAGTAGACAAAGTGTATGGAAATAGACGTTTTAGGGTCTAGGTGGGTCCCGGCGGGCGGGCGGGCGGGCGGACGGGCGAGTGAGTGAGGCGTGCACAACGCCCGTGAGGCGTCCCCAACGCCCGTCTTAACGCATGGACGCACTAACGACGGTGAGTGAGTGAGTGAGTGAGTGGGATCCTACTGGACTAATGTAACGTCCGTTTTCATCATTTTGCGCATGCGCAGTATGGCCGCCGTATATAAAGCAGGCATTTTGGGGATTCGTGGAGGTTTGTTGAGTGGTTGATCATCCCTGGTCAAATGGACCGTGTGGGGTATCAGTGTGAAGCTCTCATAGGAAAAGTGGAAACTGCCCCTCATTTGTGGGGCGCTCACTTCCGGTTGTGTGGGGCGCTGCCCACAGCCAATCAGAAGCGAGTATTTTGACCCGGTGCATTATGGGACATATCCAAGATGGCGGCGTCTGCCTTCTGGTTCAAGATGGCGACACGTCCGGTGTCGAAAGCTGACCATTTTGTCGGAATGTGGTCATCTGCTGCCGAAAATTGGACCTTGTATGGGTTCCGCATATTTTGGTGTAGAGATAGACCACTATTGGTCCGAATGCGTCCTGTGGGGTGTCATCTTGTAGTTCTCGGAGTGCAGACCACGATTTGAAGGATGTTCACGTCATCTGTGATGTCATTGGTGACGTCATCAGTAGGAGTAGTAGCCAAAGTGGGCATTTTGGAGCAGTGAAAGAAGGTATTTGGTGTAGAGATGGACCACCCTTGGTTCGAATGTGTCGAGGGAAGTGTCATCTTGCAGATCTCGGGGTGTAGACTCCATTTGGGGATGTCCACAGCATCTGTGACGTCATCACTACGAGTAGCAGCGAAAGAAAATGTTTTATAATTGGCTCATTGGCAATTTTTTCCCACGATTTGGACTGATGAGGGACACATGTTCATTGCTATATTTACAGACACTACCACCACCACCACCACCACCACCACCGCACACCACCACCACCACCGCACACCACCACCACCACCACCACCAACGTCACCA
This sequence comes from Hanleya hanleyi, assembly GCA_036873755.1. NCBI lineage: Eukaryota > Metazoa > Mollusca > Polyplacophora > Lepidopleurida > Hanleyidae > Hanleya > Hanleya hanleyi. The sequence goes on along the minus strand of JAVTVY010047127.1, from coordinate 20,452 downwards.
CCGGACGTTGACGGGCGTCAACGCCCGATGGTGGTGATGGTGGTAGCTCTCGTGTGGCAGAGCTCTTGGAGCTCAAAGCTTGTGGAGCTCAGAGCTCGGAAATGACGTCATCGCATGCATGCGGGCGTACTAGTGTTGCACCCTGTACCCTATAGCCCGTAGGGAATAGGGTACACCAGGGTGCGGATGCAGCACAGGTCATGCATGCGATGACGTCATTTCCGAGCTCTGAGCTCCACAAGCTTTGAGCTCCAAGAGCTCTGATCCAAGGGCTCTGCAACACTGGAGCTACCACCACCGGTGGTGGTGGTGGTGGTGGTGGTGGTGGTAGTGTCTGTAAATATAGGAATGAACTTGTGTCCCTCATCAGTCCAAATCGTGGGATTTTGGACACATTCGAACCAAGGGTGGTCCATCTCTACACCAAATACCTTCTTTCACTGCTCCAAAATGCCCACTTTGGCTACTACTCCTACTGATGACGTCACCAATGACATCACAGATGACGTGAACATCCTTCAAATCGTGGTCTGCACTCCGAGAACTACAAGATGACACCCCACAGGACGCATTCGGACCAATAGTGGTCCATCTCTACACCAAAATATGCGGGACCCATAAAAGGTCCAGTTTTCGACACCAGATGACCACATTCCGACAACATGGTCAGTTTTCGACACCGGACGTGCCGCCATCTTGAACCAGAAGCCATCTTGGATATGTCCCATAATGCACCGGGTCAAAATACTCGGTTCTGATTGGCTGAGGGCAGCGCCCCACACAACCGGAAGTGAGCGCCCCACAAATGAGGGGCAGTTTCCACTTTTCCTATGAGAGCTTCACACTGATACCCCACACGGTCCATTTGGTCAGGGATGGCCAACCACTCAACAAACCTCCACGAATCCCCAAAATGCCTGCTTTATATACGACGGCCATACTGCGCATGCGCAAAATGATGAAAACGGACGTTACATTAGTCCAGTAGGATCCCACTCACTCACTCACTCACTCACCGTCGTTAGTGCGTCCATGCGTTAAGACGGGCGTTGGGGACGCCTCACGGGCGTTGTGCACGCCTCACTCACTCACTCGCTCATTCACTCACTCACTCGCCCGTCAACGCCCTGTGGTGGCGTCGGAGCTCCGGATCTCTTGGAACTCGGAGCTCCGGAGCTCTTGGAACTCGGATCTCCTGAGAACTCGGAGCTCCGGAGCTCTTGGAGCTCCGAAATTGAGATGGGGTTGATAGGTGTTTTCCCCTATTTTACGGGTAAAGTCCGCGTTCCGCTTTTTATATTTTCGGGCAAAATCCTAATTTTACATGCACCCACCCCATTGACTTGATAGGCAGATCAAGGGGAGGCAAGCGTCTAGTCGGGCATCGTTTAGAAAAGGAGGCTTAACAGTTGAAGCTGGTCCTTTTCATCTATTAATTAGTGTGGGACTCAAAACAGTCACGAAAGACAACACAGAAGGTCAAAATTGATCAACTTATCGTTTATTCTCTCGTTCGTAATTTCTCACTATTAGTCCCATTGATGATTTTTAACCTAGCCTCATCCTGAGCTGTGATAGGCGCGACTCTATCTCCATCGTATGTGTTTAGCCTAATGCGATTTAAATGTACAATGACCGTATTTGGTTACCCTATCAGGCATCAATTAGAGGTATCCGGACAAATCTAAACCTCACCCAACTAAATAAAAAAACTCAATAAGCTCCAAAACTACATCGGCCGATCCGACACAGGGCGTTGGACGATTCGTCTTAGGTGGTTTGACTTGCGCGATCTGACTATTCGATTTTAGCTACCGAACACTTTGAATCACTGAATGATGCGTGGCAATACAATTTATGCAGATTATACGGGTTCGATTACACGGGGCCTAATTTTCTGCTCTCAGACATGACAAGCTCGTGTGCTCGCAGAGAACACGGGGTTGAAAATACAACTTACCGCAAGACGTGAAATATCATTTATCGACTGCATGAGCAAACATGAAAGTTCAGTTTGAAAGTTTGAGATCATCTATACTTTTGAACGAACCACCCTCCATTTTGCCGGAATGTCAGTGCAAGGGAACTAAAACGAGGGCACAATCACGTGGATTTTCACCTCGGGTGGAAACCTTCTCACCCAGGTGAAAACCTTCTCACCCAGGTGAAAACGTTTTCATCCGGGTGAGAAGGTTTTCACTCAGATGGAAAACTTTCCACCCGGGTGAGAAGGTTTTCACCCGGGGGAAAACTAAAGAAATAAACCTAAAACAAAAAAATGAAACCTAACACAAATCAAAGTACTTAAAGTACTGATGTCGGGTTTACTTGCATCAGAGGAGTTCATTAATCCCATGTTTTGGAAGAATGGTGGTGTTCGCTTGACATAGGGAATCGTCCTCAAGCTGTTCGGTTTGAAGGGCCAAACTTTCACTTTTATCAAAGGGATATGAAATGGACCATTTTGTACAGCCTTCATGCTGAATTATAAGACCCGAAATAATGAAGGACTGCAGATGCACGAACACGGATTTATGGCTCACTAAAGTTGGTAAGTTGGCTTATTTTCGTATTTTTAGGCACTTTTCGGTGGGGATTTTCTCTTGTTACAAAAATAGGACACCTTTAACCAAAACCAATTTTAACTATTTTGACCAACAAATAAGTCTAAATATGATTTTGGTTAAAGGTGTCATAATTTTGCAACGAGAATTTTGGAGAGAAAATGTCGACTGTAAATGCACCGAAAAGTGCAAAATACGGCAGGTTTGAACCACTGTAAGTCTGGTTGTGTTTGTCTGTAGGTCTTGATTATTCTTTATCTTTATCTATTCAAATGGTCAATTTGGTGCTTTTTAGACAAAAATTAGCCCCACCAGCTGTGTGTATCAAAAACGCATTGAGGACGATTCCCTATCTAAAGTGAAGATCATCTTTGTGATCTTGCACTATATATGAATCATAACTTTTGTTGTAAGGTAGCTTACCAAAGATTGAAAAATGTTCAAAAATATCAAAATTCATATTCGTAATAATAATTCATAAAGTGCCATATAGTTATAGAACAACCTCAAGAATATGTGTGTAAAGTTTGTGTATCCTGTAATTTTTGTATGGCTCCGTAAAGGACCATCGCCGATATTGGACAGATCCACATTTGTTTGACACACCGTGTACGTTGCTGTCCTCTCACCGTGACGGGACAACCACAGTTATAATCATCCAGTCTCAGCCAATGTTCACTAAATTTGCATTTTCCCGGCATCGGCAAAATTAGCCCAAAGCTAAATTCCAAACCAACGAACAATGGCGACTGCAATTTGACCAGTTCAAATGGCGACTGTTCTGATACGTAAATTAGTACAGATGTCAAGAGCGTGAGCCAATCAGCTGTCGACATTATGACCTCGACCAATAGACGTCACAGAATATTAATATTAATTCAGCGGGAAACAGTCACGAGTTTAGTTCAACCAATGGACTACACAAAATATGTAAATGAGCTGTCTGACCTCGTTCCAATCTGGCGAAGGGTCACCAGCAAACACGTTTCACGGCTGTTTGGATTTTTATTCCGCAATAAATTTCGCTGAACTTCAGAGAATAACTTAGCTTTTTCCACTCATTTTCCCGGACTCTGTACATATATTTCCTCTGACTTTCCATGTCCTTTCAACGAAATTCCATTACTCTTAACGCCTGGAATTGCATGGCTTGTGCGAGACCTGTTGTGAATGCTGTAAGGGGCATCAAATGAGAACAGTCTCCGGGCAGGAGATCAAAACTACACATGTGCAGAAGAAAAAAGAAAAAACTGAAGAGTGATACTAATGTAGGGTTTAGCCTTGGTAAACCCGACAAAGATGAAACCTAGAACTAAAAAAAAAATAAACTCAAAACTAAAAAAATATAGCATGTCGTCCATGGGCCACCGTAAAACGGCGACGGGCTGACCTCTCTCTATTCGCAAATTTTAATATGGCACTGGCCACTGTTGACCGGCAACCAAGTCGTCGAGTCGTTGGATTGTGTCGGAGATCCTTGTTTGAGAGCGGGAATCAGTCAATGGCCACTGTTATCGTGGAACTGGAACCGCAATGCTACGTGCATGCTCACAGCATACTTCCGCCTGCCATATCCGCCTGCCATATCCGTTAAGCGTCTTTGACAAATACGCCGTATTCAGTCGTTCTATATATATATCAGCTTACACTATATACGTTCAATCGGTTTATGTTTAGCAAATGTAGAGTGTATATAATTACACCACTCTTCATATATATATAAAACCACTTTAGTTTGCATTTTACTCCTATATAAGTAACATTTCATATACATAGCCACAAATGTTACAATATACGATAAAACCATCCCATATTTTGTAACTTTCAATATAACAACATTTCCAATATAACGACCCAATTCACACTATATTCATTCATTATCACCATATTTCCATGCTCCATTATATATATACACCGTGTATAATATTGTCATAAACGGCAGCTCATAAATGAACGTTTCAGTGTTCATCCAGGTGTTCGGTCAAGTCATGAGATCAAGGTACCACGCTACATGAAGGGTGCCGTCTATACCCTCACAACACAACTGAATTATTCAGTAAGTAAAATATTGTTGGACATACGCTTTCCAGGCTTGATACCAGTTAGTTTAAATAAGGTGCGATTGACAGAAAATATTACTCTCCGACATTGATTTGAAATGGTGATTCATATATATGCTGTATGATATACCGTACTAAACAGTACAGTTTCCTTTTATATTTTGGAACTTTTCAGCTGCATGAAAACGTTTTTGCCTTTTAACCTGGGTGAGAACCTGTTTACCTTTTCACATAGAAAGTAATGCGATATCTAGTCTCGTTCTAGAATTGCACAAGATTATGGGCGTTCATGAAATATTTGATCTATTATGTATACGGTACTGTACCATTCAGATAAAACATTATTCAAGATAACACTCCCTGAAATAATTTTCGGATAAAGATGTTATAAACTCAGCAAAAACATGATCAGATATGATCAGGCTAAATGGCGTATACCCGATATATATATTTAATTCCGTTAACCGTATCTCATACATAGCAAAAATACTCCAGTTTATGCTCAAGCAGCTGACAGTCATGAATGACGTGAGTAGTATATAAAATACGAATCTTTTTATTTTTTTTTTATTGTGCTGCTTCATCATATATACAAATTGTGCTTTTTCCTATATACATATTTAATCTGTATCTTTCACCCACATGTAATAGCCATGATGTATATCCTATACACACCTGCGTTCCCTCTTGTGATTATGTAATTAATTGCAATTTACTGGTTAAAATACGAATCTGATCGGATTTGAGGGGGCGTAAATGAGGAGCAGGGGGATTTTCTTCAAATTCTCTGCGCAAGCCAATGAAAATCCAGGATTTCATTTTGAATATTAGAATTGACCAATCAAGTACTTTATAACTGGGAGAAAACACGTGATTTGCTGTCAATATGGTCCGATATTCATCCGTCAGCCGCAGTCCACTGAACTATGACTGAAATTTCCATCATGCAAAACCAAATGGTAAGGTCGAGTTTGAAGCTCTAACATCAACATTGTTAAATGAAGCTTTATCGACAAATGAGATAATAATTATCAAATATCATAGGCTGCTCTGTTGACGGAATGTATCGTTGGTCGTTTATTTTTAAATATTTCTGACGAATTTCATGACCATCATTTGAAATTTATCCACGAAACAGTTATACGATTACGGTAGGCCCTAAATGGGCATGTTTGATGTCGTTGTCCGATTCGTTTGTTCGAATCATTGGACATTGGTTATCTCATTCTATAAGACTAAGCATACTAGCTGTTTAGCGATATACATGTACCGTACCTTTAAACGTATCCCCCATTTCAATGGTCATAGTGGTCAGCATTTAGTAAGAAGATTGCAAGCTTGATATACAGTGGACTTCAGCCCAATCTTACAGTTGTAGTATATTCTTGTTTATGCAGTAACACATGGGATATTCTGTGACTGGATGAGACTATACATCTACATTGTGACCCACTCTGTTTGACTGAGAATAACTGCGTAACTTCAGAGTTGGACCATTTATATTTGTTCAGCGTAACTTCGTCAGACCTTCTCTCTTTTGCTCAGCGTAACTGCGTAAATCCAGTTATAGAGCGGTCTCTCCCCGGGAGCGTAACTGCGTAACTTTCGCTAATTTCCCATCTCAAAATAATTGCGTAACGCCAGTGATGGACCATTTCATAAATGCGTGACTTCATCGGACCCTTTCTCTTTTCTTCAGCGTAACTGCTTAACTCCAGGTATAACCCTCCAGGTATAATTCCAGCTATAGACCTCTCTTTCGAACAGCGTAACTTTGAAGATGGACCTTTTATTTTTGCTCAGCGTAACTGCGTATTTTTCAGCCAATTTTCCTATTTCTCTGCGTAACCTCGTGAGAGCCTTTCTCATTTTCTCAGCGTAACTGCATAACTCCAGGTATAAGCTTCTCTTTTTCTGACAGCATAAATCCGGTTGTAGACCTCTCCTGATATTAGCAAATATTGAATAAAAATTAAAACGGCCATACGGTAGCTTCTAACTTTAGAACCAGCGTTGGCATGCATGGAAATGAATCTCATACTAGTTTTGGAATTATGACATCGCATAGTCCAACTTACATAAATAATCTGTCCCCCATAAAGAATAAATAGATAATACAGTGAATAATCAAAACGCAAGTTGATACTATGGGCTGGGAATTATTGACATCTGGAAAAACACTCCATGGGGCACAGATATTAACTGGGTGAGAGTCATTGCTTGCAGTTTGCACATGATACGTATATAGTAATAACATGAAGTGGGCAATTCACGATGGTCACCTGGTTGAAGAATCTCGATATGGAGCCATTACAGCGATTACATCAAAATTTACCGTCATCATATATGGGTGATTACATTTGATCCATGATAAGTTCGACGTTATTTGGTGTCCTGCGGATATACATGTAGACGTGAGATAGAGACCGATAAATATAGTCTGAGTGCATATCTACGGGAATGAACTGACCGGGTCAGACCTGACCAAACGGTTTAATATATGAGGTCATGATGACCTAGGCTTCTCTCAACCATATCCGAACATTCTAACTCTATGCCTATACTTTCTGATTCAGTGGAGCGTATGAAATAATATTATACTGTGCTCAACGCTTTCCAAAATATAACCAGTATCGTGTAATTCTACATCAGTGGATTTCTTTTTATAATATGGTGTAAGACGACGACCATTCGGAGACGTGAAACTAAGCGTACTTGTAAATTTGTCTTCTACAAGGTTGTTCAAACAGTCCAGTCAATATGTGAATAAATTGTGCCTTTTTTCATAAAAGCATGAAATTTGGCACAGAGGCTCCACGTATCCAAAATGTTTCTGAAGCGTTCGTCTACGTTTTGTGTCAAATTTGACGTTTTTTATAATGAAAAATGCATAATTCGATGGAAAATTTGCACATGTTGACTGGACGAAAAGTTAGTACTCACTACTACACAAATTCGACACGTAATTAAGACATAGAAAACAATACACACGTTAGTAATACAATTTAGAAATAAGAATATTGGAGAATGATATATTGGAGTAACACTGATCAAAGGGAAATGAATTTAGAAATCTAAAGATTTTAAGAATATGGATTTAACTGATTGATTGACGGGGCTTCGCTGATTTGAAGAATAACTTTCTAAACATGTGCTGTATACATTTGTAGGTAAGAAAAGAACGATAAAACATAACCTTTGTAACGGTTCCATCTCTCATCGGGAGATGTTAATCGTTCCCAGTAGATAAGTTTTACGATTTGGTACCCAGAGTAGATAAAACACAGAACAGTAGACATAACACTCACCAAGAATCAGCAACAAATTATGTGCAAGAATGTAGTTAGCACAACCGAGAGCACAGCAAAGTACTGCTGGTTGAAAGCACCTTGTGTCGTTTTGTGGTATACAGAACATCAACTGTGTCGTCTCTGCCAACCTAGCATGGGTGAATATGACAGTTTCGGTACGTTCAGTAGTCTTGAATGGGTTGAGCTATTTTGCATTGAGTCAGCTGTTACCTTGATTGTGGGAGATAACCTACTAGTGTTCAGCCATGCATAAATATTCTTTACATAAATTTCTAATGGTATGCCCAGGGCTTGAATGCAAAAGATCTGCGAACTCACTATATCTGCGAAGGGATTAAACGTAAAATACATGTATAATAGAGAATGTCCATCTTAATTAGAAATCGCAATGAGATCAGGATTTATATTATGACCAACGGGCGTATCTTCCAGCCAAATGATAGTCTGTAAACACACCCACATGTTGTTACATTATAGGGCCTTACTGATGTTTTGTCCGTGAGAAACTGATAATGCATCACCACATATATTGTTAACCCGATCATGTCTGAAACAAATCTAGCAAGTTTAACAAGGGAAAACCGAAATATCTTCAAAATGTTTTATATTATAAATGTCGTTGATAAATAGCAGCAATTCATAGTGCTCAGTTTGTTTATGCACCGTACACGCTACAAAACGAAGTAACCGTTACCATACCCAGCTTTCAACTGTAAAGTGGGCGTGTCCCGCTGCTATGTATCGCTACTGATTCTAACAGAAGACCGAATACACAGATGGTGATAGTTTCATTGTTCGCTCGCATGGTGGTGTTTAATCCAAAATAAACCTGATTTTGTCCACGAGGTCCATTTTCCACTAATGGATAAAAATACAAGCGTTTAGTCCGTCATTCAATATTCAGCCGTCGTCCATTAAAGAATCTCCACGTCCATAATCCAAAGACCTAATTCGTATAATAGTATTAACACCAAATTAAAGGAATGAATCATAGTATACATAAAACTAGGCCACTTTCCTGCAAGACAGAAGCGGTGAACAGTTTTCAATGATGCCAGCAAGACATCATGATGTTCCAAAAATATCAAATTCGTATCCTTTTCTGATTCACAGCCATTGGACTTTCCCGAGGAAAGCGATGTTTATTAATTTTGGTTGAAGCAGGCTTGGTTGTCCACGTTTTAACAGTTTCACCCCCTTCCTCATACTTTTCAGTTTTTGTGAGAGATCACAATACGCTGTCAGTTAATGGTTCTGACTGCGTTTGCCGCTTTCTACTGTGGATAAGCTAATAAATCAAGCTTGAATGTAGCGCTGGTAGAGCCTTTCTCCGTTAATTAAGTATGATCAAGGTTACCACTCACTAAATCTAATTTTTTATTAGACGAAGTGTTTGAGGAAGAAGGGATCGGGAGATGTGCAGTGATCAGAATAGTTGGTAATAGTGTATCCCACATTTACCCGAATTCTTTTTCGTATGGCCTCGGCCTATCGGGGTCACACAGCATATCTATCCAGCGGTCAGCTGACAACGTGATCTACAGCGAGAGTCTCGTATGGTCGCCCAGGCCTATATGGCACCAGTCTACTATTAATTCCGTTACTTGTTATGTATTAGCGTTAAAAATCGGCAAAAATCCAGAAAATTCACAATGCATAAATCCACCTGGCATGTCAATATTTACCTTGTGGGACATTACCAGTGGAAGTCTTGACAGATGTTGACCATGGAAACTTCAAATTGCCGCCACTGACAGCTGATTGGTGCTACAGAATGGCATTCGATTTGTAAACAGGGAGCCTTCTCACCCTTCACTGATCATGTCTCCATCCACCATGCTTTTCCCAAAATGGCCCAAATCAACACCAGGAAGTACAGTTTGAAGCCTCATCTGCAAGTTGAAATATCAGATGTATCAGAAATGCTGAAAAATCGCAGCTCATAAAATCCATAAAGATCTGCTCTCAAATTTCTAAACAATGTAGGTCGTGGCTACTGACCCGGAAGTGATTAATTGTAGTCTGATGCCTGTCAGGAATGGAACCATTGTTAAAATAAGGAATGCTCTCATCTGAACAAACCATACCCATCCCCAAACTATCTATCAGATAAAACTATGCACAGATATAGATTTTACAGCCCATATACCAAGGGTATCCCCTTTATGTTTCCCCTAGATTTGCCCCATATGCCTTAAGACTGAGGTACATGTACAAGTAAAAAGTACAATATCTCACTAACCTGTACATATTTTTCCATCTGGTAAAAAGTACCAAGTCGACAATCCTTCTGCCTATAAACAGAAGTATAAAGCATTAACTAGATATGTTAAACACTATTTTTAATTATTTTTTCATTATTTTAATTCATTTTTTATGAAATTATTCAAATTAAAATTTAAAAATAAAGAAAACTTAAATTCAAAATGTGTCAAAACATAATTTGTTTTCAAGCTGCTCATTTAGGCTACATTTGGTAAAAATTTCCTTCATGGCAGTGGTTAACTTCTCCATGTAATCAGTGGGTCATCCCAGTAATCTATCAAATGGGATTAAAATTTGATGTTGATACAAAGATCAAAGACATGTTTAATCCTGTAATAAGTGACAGCAATATACACAAATGTGTACACAACACATACCAAAATATAACACAGAGGTGTTTATGGTATACACAACTCTCATATAGAGAATATATGTCAGTTCAATTGGATAGATCTACATCTCATCAAGATCTTGCTGGCAGTAATTAGAAAGATGCACATATTACTTGTAAACAGTTATCATTACTGAGAAAACCCCTAAATAACATTGAGGAATATATTCTGTGTCAGATTTCAAGTCCATGAATGCAATGTCTGCAAACAGGCAACACTTGTCAAAATACAACATAGAAGAAAAAAAGGAATAAAATTTAATGACACCATATATGATGGTCATTTGCTGATATCTGCTACATTAACAACCATGAAAGATGAGGACAGCTGAAAGTTGCCTCATTTGAACTGTTAACTGTTTGGTGAAACATTAAAGTGGCAACTTAACAGAGAGCAAGGCCTATCTTCCAACAGAGTTGGAGGCCATACCTCTGAGTCACACTGTGCGAAATTCTCAGAGAACCTATTCGATGTGTGTGTGTGGGATGGGTGGGGGGAGGCTGCTTGCTAATATTCGGTGCCTGTAATCCATGTTCCTTGCTACCCACAAGATCTCTGATATGAATATGAAAGAAAATTACAACATTATAAATCCTGGAGATAGTGGACATGGAATGAAGATAAAGTATTTGCTATAATGCAAATGTGACTGACAATAGACACACAAAAATGTGAAACCATCAACAGTCAGATTAATTGTTCACTCAGTTAATCAGATTTTATTTGTCTCATTAAAGTTACAAATGCAAAAGGCATTTTGGAATTCTTTGTGTGTGGAACAAACATCTGAGTTTTTACAGGTGATATGATTATTATTAATTTCATGTGGTTTTAGACTGATATAAAGTGAATTTATGCATAAATTATTGAAGCATTGAACATCTGAACTGAGGTCTAGATTTTGAAAAAAAGCATGTAATTGTATCTATGTGAATTTCCTTTCTTCCATTTACATTTTATTGTATCTTGAAAGTTAATATGCTCATAATTACCAGCTGTGTTAAGTGAACCTCGTCATATTTGGCATTGACTATTTGGCCCTAGTACTGACAAATCACTCATTTTTTACCTATATTTGCTCCAAAAGGTCTCAATTTTGTCGCAGAAATGGCATAACAATACAAGAGATGTTACCCAGCATTATCAGTATGATGTTTATTTCAACCACAGTTAGCAAGAAAATTAATTAAAATTTTTATTTTATTTTATTAATAATTTAATAACATAAATTTGAAACAACCCTCATATTTGTACGTTGTTCATGAGTCAGCCTGGGAAAAATTGGGGTGATCAAGTCAAAACTGTAGCCGCAGTGACGATTTAAAGTTCTCTGGTCAAATGTGAAAATGTCAGATGACAGGCACCAGTCTACTATTAATTCCGTTACTTGTTATGTATTAGCGTTAAAAATCGGCAAAAATCCAGAAAATTCACAATGCATAAATCCACCTGGCATGTCAATATTTACCTTGTGGGACATTACCAGTGGAAGTCTTGACAGATGTTGACCATGGAAACTTCAAATTGCCGCCACTGACAGCTGATTGGTGCTACAGAATGGCATTCGATTTGTAAACAGGGAGCCTTCTCACCCTTCACTGATCATGTCTCCATCCACCATGCTTTTCCCAAAATGGCCCAAATCAACACCAGGAAGTACAGTTTGAAGCCTCATCTGCAAGTTGAAATATCAGATGTATCAGAAATGCTGAAAAATCGCAGATCATAAAATCCATAAAGATCTGCTCTCAAATTTCTAAACAATGTAGGTCGTGGCTACTGACCCGGAAGTGATTAATTGTAGTCTGATGCCTGTCAGGAATGGAACCATTGTTAAAATAAGGAATGCTCTCATCTGAACAAACCATACCCATCCCCAAACTATCTATCAGATAAAACTATGCACAGATATAGATTTTACAGCCCATATACCAAGGGTATCCCCTTTATGTTTCCCCTAGATTTGCCCCATATGCCTTAAGACTGAGGTACATGTACAAGTAAAAAGTACAATATCTCACTAACCTGTACATATTTTTCCATCTGGTAAAAAGTACCAAGTCGACAATCCTTCTGCCTATAAACAGAAGTATAAAGCATTAACTAGATATGTTAAACACTATTTTTAATTATTTTTTCATTATTCTAATTCATTTTTTATGAAATTATTCAAATTAAAATTTAAAAATAAAGAAAACTTAAATTCAAAATGTGTCAAAACATAATTTGTTTTCAAGCTGCTCATTTAGGCTACATTTGGTAAAAATTTCCTTCATGGCAGTGATTAACTTCTCCATGTAATCAGTGGGTCATCCCAGTAATCTATCAAATGGGATTAAAATTTGATGTTGATACAAAGATCAAAGACATGTTTAATCCTGTAATAAGTGACAGCAATATACACAAATGTGTACACAACACATACCAAAATATAACACAGAGGTGTTTATGGTATACACAACTCTCATATAGAGAATATATGTCAGTTCAATTGGATAGATCTACATCTCATCAAGATCTTGCTGGCAGTAATTAGAAAGATGCACATATTACTTGTAAACAGTTATTATTACTGAGAAAACCCCTAAATAACATTGAGGAATATATTCTGTGTCAGATTTCAAGTCCATGAATGCAATGTCTGCAAACAGGCAACACTTGTCAAAATACAACATAGAAGAAAAAAAGGAATAAAATTTAATGACACCATATATGATGGTCATTTGCTGATATCTGCTACATTAACAACCATGAAAGATGAGGACAGCTGAAAGTTGCCTCATTTGAACTGTTAACTGTTTGGTGAAACATTAAAGTGGCAACTTAACAGAGAGCAAGGCCTATCTTCCAACAGAGTTGGAGGCCATACCTCTGAGTCACACTGTGCGAAATTCTCAGAGAACCTATTCGATGTGTGTGTGTGGGATGGGTGGGGGGAGGCTGCTTGCTAATATTCGGTGCCTGTAATCCATGTTCCTTGCTACCCACAAGATCTCTGATATGAATATGAAAGAAAATTACAACATTATAAATCCTGGAGATAGTGGACATGGAATGAAGATAAAGTATTTGCTATAATGCAAATGTGACTGACAATAGACACACAAAAATGTGAAACCATCAACAGTCAGATTAATTGTTCACTCAGTTAATCAGATTTTATTTGTCTCATTAAAGTTACAAATGCAAAAGGCATTTTGGAATTCTTTGTGTGTGGAACAAACATCTGAGTTTTTACAGGTGATATGATTATTATTAATTTCATGTGGTTTTAGACTGATATAAAGTGAATTTATGCATAAATTATTGAAGCATTGAACATCTGAACTGAGGTCTAGATTTTGAAAAAAAGCATGTAATTGTATCTATGTGAATTTCCTTTCTTCCATTTACATTTTATTGTATCTTGAAAGTTAATATGCTCATAATTACCAGCTGTGTTAAGTGAACCTCGTCATATTTGGCATTGACTATTTGGCCCTAGTACTGACAAATCACTCATTTTTTACCTATATTTGCTCCAAAAGGTCTCAATTTTGTCGCAGAAATGGCATAACAATACAAGAGATGTTACCCAGCATTATCAGTATGATGTTTATTTCAACCACAGTTAGCAAGAAAATTAATTAAAATTTTTATTTTATTTTATTAATAATTTAATAACATAAATTTGAAACAACCCTCATATTTGTACGTTGTTCATGAGTCAGCCTGGGAAAAATTGGGGTGATCAAGTAAAAACTGTAGCCGCAGTGACGATTTAAAGTTCTCTGGTCAAATGTGAAAATGTCATGTGACAGGCACCAGTCTACTATTAATTCCGTTACTTGTTATGTATTAGCGTTAAAAATCGGCAAAAATCCAGAAAATTCACAATGCATAAATCCACCTGGCATGTCAATATTTACCTTGTGGGACATTACCAGTGGAAGTCTTGACAGATGTTGACCATGGAAATTTCAAATTGCCGCCACTGGCAGCTGATTGGTGCTACATAATGTCATTCGATTTGTAAACAGGGAGCCTTCTCACCCTTCACTGATCATGTCTCCATCCACCATGCTTTTCCCAAAATGGCCCAAATCAACACCAGGAAGTACAGTTTGAAGCCTCATCTGCAAGTTGAAATATCAGATGTATCAGAAATGCTTAAAAATCGCAGCTCATAAAATCCATAAAGATCTGCTCTCAAATTTCTAAACAATGTAGATCGTGGCTACTGACCCGGAAGTGATTAATTGTAGTCTGATGCCATATAAGACCCGACCACCCCATACAGCGCATCTTTTTCTATCACGCGGCAGACAGCGTGGATCGGTAAGTCATTGTGAATGACTGGAATTTTGTAAATGCCTCTGTGCAAATCTCACAGGGTTATGAGCCCTGCTGTAGCAAATACAGTACGAGTTGAACGATGTATTTGGTTCTGACGAAATGTCCGAGTCGGAGAACTCTTTGACCCAGTTTGAGGGATTTGACAATTTGACAGGGATTTGAGGGATATCACGCTATAATGTCTCTACCAGAGACTGTGGACAAGTGTAATAAGAGTGCCACCGGCACGAAGAAAGCTGCTACCAGCACCGAAACTTAAAATACTGCATTTAACCGTACCTGGCCTGGGGGGAGGGGGGCATTCGCTGCCCCCCCCCCCCCTACCAAACTTTCTGCGCTATCTCCGGAACGACAACAAACGGAGAGCTGAAACTCCTTGACTTTATAGTTTATCATACTGGGGTCATTTTGAGCCTATTTGCATAACCCCCGAGCAAAGATGGCGGCCACGTGGGGTACCAGAAAAGTGATGTTTTTGTCATATTTCTTCAAAATTTCTGCTTTTCCGCGATGAAAAGTGGACAAAAACTATTTATTTCACATCACATTAATTTTTATTAATTTATCATGCAGTTTTTGCGGAAAAATTCCATATATTAAAAATTCGACCGAAAAATCGACCAAAAATGCCGTTTTTGAAAATGACGTCACTGTGACGTCACGAAAGCGGCCATCTTGGATTTGTTTTTACATTTTCTGGTAGAGCTTGACCCAACTGGTATAGTGTGGTAAATTCCAACCCCTTAGCTGAAGGGGTAAGAAAAATAATTAGGGAGGGGTGGGGGGGGAGGGGGCATTTCGGCTTCCCCAGGCTTGGACAGGTCCCAAAAAGCCCAGGCCAGATAGGGTTAATTTAAAAGGCAAGAAGAAAGCGCATTGGAAAAAATCTCGCAGCGACGAGAATAATACGGGCCATGCTGGACCACGTGGTCGTGCAGGAGCAAAGTCAGAAAAACATGGCGGAGGCGATTTGCTTGCTCCCCAAGAAAAACTTGGGCATTGGACTCGTTGTATACGAAGTTGTACAGGTCACATGTAATTGAACAGACTGATTATTGTTTTGAAGCTCCAACACGGTGTTTGTAGAATTACAGCGTAAAAAGCAGATTTTCTTGGTTTATATCTCCACACGGAGACCGCTGGCTTTAAATAGGCTGAAAGGGTAGATGACGACCTGGGTGTTCTTTCTTTGAGAATAAGAAGCCAAGATCCAATAGATGATTTTATTGCCCCAGATATATTCCTCTCCAGTGAGGCCAAGGGCGATGGACTGAGTGAAAGTTTAGAAAATTTTATTTGCATGACGAGAAAAACTGAAGTTTCAAAAATGGCCAAAAACATGCCATACCTAAAGACTGTGAAATCCCGAGATATGGAGTTCGGTGAGTGTTATTGTGAAATCTAGGGATGTATCCCTTCAAAAAGTGCAAACACTTTTGGGACATGGACTTACGTCAGTTGCGATAGACTGCCAATAGAAGCTATGTTCGAGTTCACATCATTTTGATGTAAATAGATGTCGTGAGTTGGCGTCGGACAGTCTGTCTCTACTATCGAACACTAATTTCAACATGTCAGTGTCTCGTAGACAAAGCATTAATGCTCCAACAACTAAGAGTTTGTTTGGGGATAACGTTACAGAAGAGTCAAGGAGATTGACAGCATTGCCAGAATTAGTAAATTTACAAGGCAAAGACACCCCCAATGGCAGGGGCCGCCTCGGGGTGAGAGAGGAGCAGACCATATGGCTACCCTCCAAGATACGAAAATTCGATGTACAATTCCGGCATAGGTCGGGGCCAATCATTGAACAATGAGTCTATGGGTGCCAGCCAGGCAGCCAAGAGGTAAAGGTAATGAATTTTGTGCAGGTGCTATTGGTACTAAATTGCACGAGTGACAAAATTTAACATCGAAAATTTTACACAAAATGTCACAGGTCATGAATTGAGTTTCATTCTGTTCCCTATCAGGCAGTAGAACCATTTGAACTTCCATTTGATGGTTCAGAACAATTGAAAATTTTCTCCAGACATTGGAGGAATTTATAAATGAACATAAACAGATGACGAAATATCTGTGCTATGTAGGAAACAGGCCATGGAGGTGTACATGTGAGATCTCTCTGCTATCCACCATTTTCTTGAGACAAAGGAAAAATGAGAAATTAGAACTATATTAAATCTCAAACGATTGAACGAGTTTGTTCAATACAACTACTTGAATGAAGAAACGTAGGATTTAATTTTACAGTGGGTTTAAAAAGATGATTTCTTCATATCAATTGATATGCAAGATGCTTATCATAGCATTCCCATAGTTGTTGAACATTTGAAATATTTTAACATTTCAATAGAGAGGTCAGGCTTATCAGTATTCATGCTTACCTTTCAACCTCTTCTGCTCCGAGACATTTTATGACAACACTGAAACCTGTGTATTGTCATTTTCGGAGAAATCATTTTTGTTGCGAATGTTTTATTGACCACTCTGTAATCATGCATCAAAATAAGCAAACATGCTTGGAATAAACTGACCATATAGTGAATGTATTTCACTCTTTATTAGGTTTCCGGAAAGTCTGGACAAGTCCGTTTTGGTACCCACTCAAAAAATATTATATTTGGGATTGGTGACTAATGCTACGTTCGCCAGATCTCCATCTCAATACGGGATCAATAAAGTGTTGAATGGTTCTCGGGCTGTATTAACCGCCTCTGTTCTTGCAATAAGACAAGTTGCTAGTCTTACAGGTCGATATACTTCCTGTATGCAACCTCTCAAAATAGGGCCTTTGCGTTATTGGCTGTTAGAGCATGACAAAATAATAGCCTTAAGAAGGGGGTTTGATTATGATGCTATTGACTCTGTTCGAGTTCGGTACACAGGATATTCTTTGGTGGTTTAATAATATTGTTTAGGAAAATGGAGCCATTATTCCTAATCCTCCAGTAGTTGTTTGTATCGATACAGATGCCTCCATGTTTGGCTAGGGGCCTTTCTGTAATCATGGTAATGATAGACAGGCTGGTGGCAGATGGATACCATCAGAATCATGTAATCATGGTAATGATAGACAGGCTAGTGGCAGATGGATACCATCAGAGTCATGTAATCATGGTAATGATAGACAGGCTGGTGGCAGATGGATACCATCAGAATCATGTAATCATGGTAACGATAGACAGGCTGGTGGCAGATGGATACCATCAGAATCATGTAATCATGGTAATGATAGACAGGCTGGTGGCAGATGGATACCATCAGAATCATGTAATCATGGTAATGATAGACAGTCCGGTGGCATATGGATACCATCAGGGTCATGTAATCATGGTAATGATAGACAGGCTGGTGGCAGATGGATACCATCAGAGTCATGTAATCATGGTAATGATAGACAGGCTGGTGGCAGATGGATACCATCAGAATCATGTAATCATGGTAATAATAGACAGGCTGGTGGCAGATGGATACCATCAGAATCATGTAATCATGGTAATGATAAACAGGCTGGTGGCAGATGGATACCATCAGAATCATGTAATCATGGTAATGATAGACAGGCTGGTGGCAGATGGATACCATCAGAGTCATGTAATCATGGTAATGATAGACAGGCTGGTGGCAGATGGATACCATCAGAATCCTGTAATCATGGTAATAATAGACAGGCTGGTGGCAGATGGATACCATCAGAATCATGTAATCATGGTAATGATAGACAGGCTGGTGGCAGATGGATACCATCAGAATCATGTAATCATGGTAATGATAGACAGGCTGGTGGCAGATGGATACCATCAGAATCATGTAATCAGATAAATGAGATAGAGTTACTAGCACTTCTTTTTGCGTCAAGGTCTCTGTATTTCATTTCACTGATAGACATATCCAGATTATGTCAGATAACATTAACACAACCACAGTGTGTTATATTAATCGTTCTGGAGGAACAAAGCTGAATCTTCATGCTATAACAGTGTCAATATATGCGATTTTTGATAATCATCAAACGAAAATTAGTGCCAGATTTATTCACGGAGTGAAAAATAGCAAAACAGATTTGTTATCCAGAAATTGTAATGATTCAACAGAATGGATGTTAAAACCAGACATTGAGCTAGACATTGATTTATTTATGATTGCTTCATGGGGTCCAGACCCCTTTTTCTTCTATGATAGATTCATTGCATACTCTTGGTCTGAATATCAATCATACTGGTTTCCTCCTTTCAGGTTCCTGCCTTGGGTCTTGTCAAAGCTGTACGGCGATCAGGTTTGGAGAGCTGTAGTCGTAGTTCCGCTTTGGCCAACACAACTCTGGTTCCCGCGGTTGGCGGGAATACTGATAGACCTACCTGTTGGATTTGCTCACACTTCAGATTTCCTGACACTGCCTGGTACAGACAAGGTTAATCCCGCGTGGAAAGACTGAGATTAGTCACCCGTGTCATATATGGAAGACACTCGGGAGTTTCACTACAAGCCAAATCTTGGCGAGAATCCACCAACCGGCAGTATTATTATACATAGAGATCATGATGCATTTCGTGCGTTCAAAATCTGTGTGTGCCGTTTCGGGCGGGTTGTACTCTTATGCAAATCTGGCTGGTTCTTCATTATATTGTGTAGTCAACACACATCGGTCTACGTTTATGCAGACCCTTAAATATAGTTGACTGTCCACATTTACAGTGTAGTTGGAAGTTTGGTGAAAGGTTTCGAATCTTCACCTCAGAAGCCTAGATATTCCACCACGTGGAACGTTTCCGTTTTAAATTTTCTACGAACCTTAGTTCCTATGGAGACTATTTCCAAGAAAAACATTACATTGAATTGATGGCACTACATGTACATGTACCAGCTTTAGTGACGGCTCTTAGTATAGGCTTTTCATGCCTTTACAGATTCAAATATGTGATTATCTACATGTAAACAGAAGATTGTGTGCTATATTATGTATTATATTTTGTAGACCTCGCGTCCAAAATCTCATTCCAAGGCTGGAATTGAATAAGTTTAATGATGATATTATTTGTCTTGAAGACATTGATGGAGTATTCAAAACGGTCAAGGTCCAAACGTAAATTGGATCAATTGTTGATTTCATTGAAGACATTTCAGCCAGTTACGTCATGTATGATTTCAGGTTGGCTATGTGAAGTTTGCCCATATCGGATATTTATACTATTAAAGCTCGCTTCTTCAGAGGAGCTTCGACATCGGCTGCAAGCTGAAAAGGACTGTCTGTGCAAGACATTATAAAACTGCTGATTGGTCGTCTGCAAGAGCCTTCCATCTATTCTATCATAAATTTCTAGCCGAGAATTTGTTTACGCAGACTGTCTTTGACTTGATTGAAGTTAAGTGTAACTGATTATTAAAGTGTAACAGATTATGAACAGTGTCCAAGTTGAAAAGTAAATCGGTTATATGGATTTATCGTTGAATGAGTGTCTGTTGTCAGTTCTTTGAATATGCTGTTCGACTCCGATAGGCCGAGGCCATACGAAAAAGAATCC
>JAVTVY010047126.1:0-24938 GCA_036873755.1 Hanleya hanleyi | reverse complement strand
GCAGGCGGCGTATGCGGCAATGCCGAACATCACGTTCGTGGAATTACAAGCGTCTAGTCGTCTAGTCCGTCATTCATAATCCAGCCGTCGTCCATTAGAGAATATCCGCGTCCATAATCCAAAGACGGAATAGCGAAATAAGACAATATTGTAGCATCATTTTCCATATAACAGTATTGCACCAAATTCAAAAAGTCAATCATAGTATACATACATATACATAGGCTTGTTTCCTGCAAGAGAGAAGCGGTCAACAGTTTTCAATGATGCTGGCAAGACATCATGATGTTCCGAAAATATCAAATCCGTTTCGCTGATCAGTATTCTTAATCCATAATATTCGTTGTAAATTCGTCATCTAAAGAATGATGTATCTCAGTCACGCTTTGATTGTGACTGTTCATATGAGTACCATGAGGTTCTTGAAGTACATGGGTTCATACGGCCCCTAGCCCCGGGTTAAGCGGAATTAGGCACAAGTTACGAAACGTAGAGCCATAGATCTTGCACGCTACGTTCGTATTTTGCTATCAGCATGCGATATGTATCGCCAAATTTGAGAAACTTTGAGTGTAGGCGCTTGGTGGAATAGCCCTGTTTTTTAAGTTTCTGCACCAATGTTGTGTGACGTTGATTAAAATCGTCACATTTAATACAGGATCTAGCAAATGCTACTAAGCGAGATATGTATACGCCATATGCAGGTCCCACTGGAATATTACTGTCCAGAAAGGGATAGTTTACGATGTCGAAATTGTAATCATCTCTTTTGTCATAAAGTCGACGACAGAGAATGCCCGCTTCATTTTTATAGAGATATAGATCTAAATATGATGTGCCTGTAGGGCTATCTGTAATTTCCTTCAAATCCAGTGAAGGTGGATATATATCCTTCACTGCGTCATTTATATAGCGATTATCCACAGCGAGAAGATCGTCTATATAGCGTTTGGTGAATGAGAAGGAACGGGCTTTGAAGGCCTACCCAACGTGGCTGATCTGGAACCGGACACCGTGGTCATCCTGAATCATCTCATGGCGGAGACAGACGCTCGCTCACCCAACTCTTCACCAAAGGCAGCCATCATCGCCGACTCAGCACCATCTACATTGTGCAGAATCTATTCACCAAAAACAAAGAACATCGGAACATCAGCTTAAATGCACACTACCTGGTGGTACACGAGAGATACCATTCAACTGCTGTAACTGGCGAGACAGATGTACCCCGGCCGCACTCAGTTTGCATTGGAAGCCTTTAAAGATGCGACAACCCCTCAGCAAGCCACCCCCGACCACCTTCGACTACTGACTGGTATCTTTCCCGGAGAGACCCACCACGTGTACAAAAATGATGTAAATACACCCACCGTGGCTCCCCCAGCTGGGGTGTGTGTTTGATGATGGGGATAATAAAATATATAGAACACACCATCATTGTTCATGTTGTATTTGTAGACCCATAATAAAAAGCGTAGGTTTGAGGAGTCCGGCATTATTTGTACATTAGATGTTCGCACGAGTACGGAAGCACTCCCCGACGTTCCGTGTATTGAAGAGGACCCCACCCGAGTTGGTCCCAACCATTATACGTGACGCGGACACTGATCTTGTACGCTGTCTGTGCGAGAGCGGGTATAACCTGTTGAAAGGCAACGTACCACTGACTCCGACTCAAAGACCAAGTTGTTCAAGTATAAGACAGGTCTCCGAACCCCGGTCAGAAAAAAGTCTCTCAGCCTAAGAAGAAAAATGTTTACAGAAAGGAGGCTTTCTCAGGGCAATCTTAGCACCGTTGGCCGCTTCCATGTTGGGTCCGATATTGGGCGGACCGTTAGGCCGACAAGGAACCACACGAAAAAATGATCCTCGTCGAACCGCGTCTCCTTCAAAGCCGCCAATCACCGTACCCCGTACCCTCTACCATCAGTACGTTGAACACACTCGATGAAGAGATGTGTCAGATCTTACAACGACCGGGGTTAACCGACAGTGAGAAAATACAACGGTACAATGCGACGCTTCAGCGATACATGACGTTCATGGACCAATACAAAACCACCCCTATCCCACCACGCGACATACCGGCGACTTCAGCATCACATGACCTCCAGCCACCATTATCAGGTTTACTGCCCACAGTCTCACAGTGGGTCGATGACAAAGTCTCAAAGAGTGTACCTGCATCGTTCAAGAAACAAGCTGGCCTGGTATTACAACGGGTGAAAGACAAACCTAACATGGCTTGGAATGATAAAGGTGAACTACTGGTACAGAATCGGGTAGTTCACGGTACCCACATGACGGTTTTAGTGAATGACTCCATGCGTCAACGCAGGTCACACGCGGATCCTGAGGGATGAGAGATCTTTGCTCACGGCTTGAAATGCATGATTGTACCACAGGAATTGATGGTGAAGCCCCAACGCTGGGCCTGGATGCAGCGGGTCCAGCAATCGCCGATACGTGCACCTCGCAAGCCACAACGGCAGACGGGACCCCCACGGACAGGGGAAGCTGAGTGGGAACCGGAGACACCACCCAAAACACCACAAGGGGTACGCTTCTTACGAAAACCTTTCACACCTTTTTACTACACCACCTCTGACCAAACTGAACACCTCACAGCTCGAGAGTCCTGACACGTAGCAAGTCACCGCGACGTTCACGACGCCGGGAACAAACGCCCAAGGCCTGGGACAACTATATTAATACCGGGAGCGGGTACAGAAAAACTCAGTCACCATGTTTTACCTCACACTACCCAGTAACAGATCGGCCGCCGTGTTCCCGAGCAATACCTTAACTCACTACGAAACACAGTTACCCCAACCCTTGCACCTGCCTAGTCGTTGGGAATGTGGTAAATATCCAGTACCCGTATACGTGGTACAACGTGAAAGAGGACGTTTTGTGGTATCTGATCACGCACGCCAGCAAGCCGTATCTCTTTGTACTCCCTCAAGTCCAGTACCACACCCCGAAAGTGTTCACCAAGGCGTTGTGCGATCTCATGGAGGGTAAGATTGGTCGCCGGGTGGGCAGGTCTACTAAGAGATCACCATAAGTATGCATGGGTGCTACAATATTGTCTTATTTCGCTATTCCGATTAGGTATTTCGATTATGGATGAAGAAATCCTTTTGCGGACGACGGTCAGGTACTGAATGGCCACACTCGACATTCATAATTTGTCACTTTTCTGGGGTGCCGACAAGACATCATCACGTTTTCATCGTCTATGCTTCTCAGCCAATATAACATACCTGACGAATAATATCAATAATATTCAACAACGGCAACTATGAAATCTATAAAGGAACATTGAAATACTGGTGGCGAGTATTTTAGTAAAGAATTCTTTGATATTGGACTAATATATATACAAAACGCAAGTGCTACTGGTGTTGTTGTATCATCATTCTAAACATGTTTCCACTAAAATCCCTAAATCCTCGCAGAGGGTTTACCTGGGCCGTTTTGGTGATTTAGATGAGTTCTCGACTCCTACACAATCTCATACATTTCATTCTCGTCGGTTGTTTGAATTAACGCGTCGAAATCTGAAGCCTGCGGTTTTCGCTTTGACACCCGATGTCGATTTCAAAGGTACTCTGTCTGGCGATGTAATTCAAACCAGTCAAAACTCGAACCTCGCTGCGAATTGGCCTGATGAGATGCATCAGCGCGCTGATTGGTTCGGTTTAGTTGAAACCCCTCGAGCTATCGGTAACTAACCAAGCCAGTGTATGGATCCAAACCTATCGATTGATCCACCGGCTCGTGAGGATGACTTGGATGGGTGATAAGTACAAGAGCATATATGGATGACGATCGGCATGTTGACTCGGAGTGTTGGAGTTCTATCGACCAGGGTTACGCTGTAGATTTCGGAAGGCGTCATTCCAAGATTGTAATATGAATTCAGTCGTCGATGCAATGGTGTGCATGCGCATTCGCTATGGCAGTCTCCATAGTGCGGGGGTGTTTGTCGATAGGTGGACCATACCTGATCCAAATATTTCGTGCATGGTGTCGTATTGAAGTTCTCGTGCTGCAAATTAAGGCTAGTATGCTGTCCACGGATGACCAGCGACGTCATGGTGCGCTTGTCCCGTCGAAAAGTCGTATAGAAAGAGCATATTCGTGTGCGCCACTTACCCACCTCTATGGGGCAGAAGAGGAATATATGGATAGGCATGTGCCAAGTGTTCACCATTCTCTACTACTGATGGGGTCACCGATGACGTCACCGTCACGTGAATTTCAGAACAATATCCCAGTCTCTAGCGGCCAGCGCAACCCACCAAACGATGACCCCCTCACCAAGTTACGAAATTCTTGTTAGGACGACCATGGCAAAAGTTAACAGATTATTAAACGTCGAAATCAAAATTATTGTCTTGTATAATAACATGAAAACGTCCTATTTCACGTCCACGAAAGATCAAATTCCACCAGAACTTCGTAACTTGGTGGTATACAAGTTTTCGAGTCCAGCATGCACCAAACATTACAAAAACTGCTGAGCATGCTGAGGGCAATAATAGTGAGATATTCAATCATGTCAAAGCTGTGACCAATTTGATTATCTAAAGAAATTAAACAGCATGGCAATCTTGGCTCCTACAGTACAGCCAAATCTTAGAAGTGTGATTTTTAATAACACCAAAATTATACATACATCTCAACATTGGTCTGATTTGTTGTTCAAAGAGGCATTTGTCATTAAAGCACACAAACCTTCCTTAAATCATGGACTAAAAGTCACAAAACAGCTATCTTTATCTTCCTAATATAATTGCATGCACTACAAATAACGTTTAGTAGTTTATCCCAATGTACATAACCACCTGTTGTCGTAATCTTGATATTTCATTCCTCCATTCATCACATTAAGTTAATCCACCCAATCCTTTTGTCTGTTTATATACCCAATTGCCATTTAACTACTTTATTATTCTGCCAATCCATACTTCACATGCCACTTGTTGACACTGCAGCATCTGTATTGTTTATTTAGCATTTGTTATTTCGAAACGTAACTTGTATTATTTCTCTTTTATCTTATTTTTGTGTCATATCGTTCCTCATTAACCGTAATCATCACATACTATTAATCTGGTCAATCCTTTATCTATGTGTATTTTCCCCAATACGGACTGTCATATTGTCATAGATCTGCCGATACACAGACTGTTCTTGTCAATAGTTTATACGTTTGTAGACTCCTGTATTATATGCAAATTTAGCACCTATTATTTTTACACTTGGTCTGTGTATAAACTGTTGTATACTTCTCTGTTAACTTTCCTCCTGATGATGGTTTGAACAATTAATTTCGGTTTATTCAATAAATCGAAATATTGAGTCAAAATTAATTGCTTGTCGTTCTTCGGAGTGCCTAACTTGCTTTACTATGCAAAGCTAGTCAGTGGAAATAATCAATTCAGTGGGAATAGTCAATGTCAGTCTGAAATAATGATCGGCTACTTCGAATCGAACTTGATAAAATAAACGTGTTCGTGAACTAGAATAATTTCTGCAAAAGTTAGCTCAGAAACTGGTCATACATTTCACTCCAACCACTGAGAAAAAAAACTAAGTTATATCCCCAGAATATGGCTGAATCTGCCGTATGTTGGCAAACAAGGAGAAAGTATAACAAGGAATTGTATTGGTAAAATTGCTAAAGCATCTAAGTGGGCCTGTCCAAAGTAATTGTTAAATGACAAACCACAAAAAAAACTATTGTTTTATTTACAGTCAGTCAGTTTTGAATTTGGATGGCGCATGCAATCCGTTAGGATTATGCGCGCCAGTATCATTGCATTGAGTTGATTAAAAAATAAAACTGATTTTAAAAACACAATAAAAGTGTTAAAAACGGTGTGTTAAAAAGCAACGTCGAAATATATTGAGAAAAAATAGACATATGTTTGTATAAATAGTTCAAGTGTCATTTTAGACTAAAGAACAGAAAATTATATATAATAGACTATATATTGATTTAAATATGTTATTAAAAAACAACATATAGGAAAACCAGACTCCAAAGGCGTTATTTATAGACATAAAAGAAAGGGAAAATAATCGGATCAACAACCATAATATAATAATACACCAACGACCCTATTTATAAAATAATATAAAACTGAATTAAAAAAGGCCAATATAGTACATGCATATTTCGTTTTTGACAACATTAAATTCGATATATAATTTAGATGAACAGGTGGATAATTTAAAACAATAATCGATATAATATCCATACTCCTCCCAAGAAATACCGCGAATGAGGACCTCCAATGGTATCCTCAAACACTAATATCCAATCAGAAGGAGCAAGGACATCATTTAAAATATGCTCTTTTAATCGAGCAGAGATAATTCTAAACCACCAATAAGAAAATATATATTAAATTATTATCATCTAATATTCCTCAGCTCATTTTTGTAAATTTAAAATTATATGCATGTACCATTAGAGTATTAGACTAGATATTAAACTCTATAACAGAATGGTAAAATCAATATAAAAATCTGCGGGTGTCTAGTATAAAGAAATAGTTGCAAAACTTTAACTAAAATCTCTTAGAACGTATCATAAATCTAGACACTGCCGTAAACACTTTATCCCTGTTGTTAGGGGGATTCAACATAGAATCAAAAGTTGGATTAAAATCACCAGCCAGTATAAGTTCATCAAAAAGTAATTGTCGTTGGTTAATACGTACCGAGTACAATTAAGTAAAAAATGACTAATAGTCTCTTCGAGATCACACGAGTCACATAAACCATTATCATGAATGTTACGCTTATGAAGATCAGAATTAAGTGGAATGTGACCAACTAAAAGTCGAAACATGAGTACTTCAGCCCAACGTGTTTTATTTACAACAAAGACCCTGTACTATATGTACAAAAGTCCCGTTGTTTATCAGTTTATTTGCCCGTGTTGTAAAGACACTCACAGGTGAAATCGAGAGGTGCTTATTAGTAGTATACAAAGAGTCTTTAAAGCAAACTTGACCCCGGAAATTTGCATATTTTGTGGAGGTCACGTGGAGGTAGTCAATCAGAAGCGAGTATTGATGTCACGTGGTGTGTGTGGTGGGTGGGTGGATGGTGGTGGTGGGTTTAAGATGGCGGCTGGTGGGTGGATGGTGGTGGTGGGTTTAAGATGGCGGCTGGTGGGTGGATGGTGGTGGTGGGTTTAAGATGGCGGCTGGTGGGTGGATGGTGGTGGTGGGTTTAAGATGGCGGCTGGTGGGTGGATGGCGGCTGGTGGGTGGATGTTGGTGGTGGGTTTAAGATGGCGGCTGGTGGGTGGATGGTGGTGGTGGGTTTAAGATGGCGGCTGGTGTGAGTGAGTGCAAGAATGTATTCATCCGCGGTCATGTCTGGCGGTGATTCGGTCGTGGGAAAAACCTTCCGCGGAGAAAAAGTAGTCCCTAGATAAAATGGTCCGATGGGGTCGAGTGAGGTATCCAAGTGAAGCTTAGGGGAGGGGGCATTTAATGGGCTGGGGGTGGGGTTGACATATCGGCCTTCTGCACATGCGCGGTGGCCGAAGGGTATGAAAATAGCCGTTTTGGGAACAACAAGTTTAGTAATGTTTATATAGTTTATTACCCCAATGTTACATCATACCCAGGCTGGGGGGAGCCGCCCTGGGTATGTTTAGTATGTTCACAGCAAAAAAAATTGAAATATCAAACACCATGTTTTATTATTTAACACATTGTCACATTAGGTACAAGGGTTTACTGAGCTCAAGTCAGCGAGCAGCATGTAGACATAGAGTGTGTGTACGGCATGATATTCATCAGTGCACGGGTGACGCATTCAACCGATGGGGGTGATCGGTCAGCTTGGTCAGGAAAAACGTGACATTGGTTACCCTCTCTACCACCCATTGAATGTTGGGGCGTTGACAATGCGCCCATCTCAAAGATTCCACGGTGTCCAGTATCTCCAGCATCGTCTCTAGTGACCCCCGGTTAATGATGGTGACCGGCTGGTCAAACACATGGTTGTTGGCACTGGGATAATAATACTGTAACTGGTCCGTCTGTTTGTGACGTAAGATGTACCCGAAAGCGACATTCAATGTAAAGGCCGTAGTTTGATCATTGAAGATGGCTTCCACGTAGCTGCGTAGACAGGTGCGGTTGGTCAGTGGGAAATTGTAGATATCTTGAGGGTGGAAACAGTACCGTGTCATGGACCAATGGCGCCGATCGATGTCACTGATTGGATGGTTGTCCTGTAAGAGATCGTTAGGAACATTTATGGACTCCACCAGAAAATGTTCGATGTTGTCAGCACTCGAAACCGTAACGCTGGGGTCCGGCTGGATATTCAGGCTCTTCTCAACTGTGGGTATAGGCGGGCTCTCCTTCATCGCATCACCAGTGGCGTTCGTCTCCCCGGGCTTATCTTCACTGGATCTCACCTTCCGTGGCTCCTCTTCAGTAGGAAGTTGTCGTTCATGCTCGTGGGCATGAATCAACCGTTGGTGTCGCAGCAACTGACTGCGTCGTTTGAAGAGTTGATCACAATCCTCGCATGGACGCTTGGATGGCCCATGAATTGAACGTTCGTGGCGCAGTAAAGCATCTTCCCGATTAAATGACCGTGCGCAGGTTATACAAGTATACAGTCCATCGTTGTGGGTGAAGGCCTCGTGGCGTCGTAAATTATCTAGACGAGTAAACTGCTTCTGGCAAGTTGTGCAAGTGAACATCTTGGTGGTTGATAGAGTGTCTGATGAAATGGCAAGGCCGCTTCCCTTTTATAGCAGGCTAGCTGGTAATCTATTTTTAGCACACTCTACCCCAAGTCGAGGATCGAGACTGGTGTACTGGTGTACCACTGAGCCGCATTGCGCGCGCGTATGAAGACCCTTATACATACCCAATGCAGGCGCAGACGCGAAGTGCCCGGACGATAGACACGGACGTCACCGATCCGAAAAGACACGGACTTTACCGAAAAGATACGGACTTTACCGAAGATACACGGACTTTAACGAAAAGACACGGACGTACACGAAAAGACGCGAAGGTGAACGCCATTGTGGGAAACCTCCCACAGGCAGGTCAGTACATGCATTTCTATGTTGTTCACGCATAATAAAAGGATTGATCTGTAATCTGTGTTGTTGTTGTTGTTGTTGTTGCTCCTTTTTTGGACTAACCCATCAGAATAGTACGTATCACGGACTACACCCGTAGAGCTACATCTGGTCTATAAAACACGTCCCTC
The DNA here is from genome assembly GCA_036873755.1 of Hanleya hanleyi. Classification (NCBI taxonomy): domain Eukaryota; kingdom Metazoa; phylum Mollusca; class Polyplacophora; order Lepidopleurida; family Hanleyidae; genus Hanleya; species Hanleya hanleyi. The sequence continues at coordinate 15,668 of JAVTVY010047126.1, read as the reverse complement.
TGGATCCCACACCTTCATTTCTACAGAGCCATGGCGGAGATCCAGCCCCATGCGACTCGCATTTTACAGCATGCCACCGCGGTGAATTCATTCACGGGTTACTGAGCAGTGGTCCGGTCCATGTTTGCAGATGGCGACGACAACGAGGGACGACGCCAGATCCTGAACGAGTTCACAGAAGCGGTCCTCCACAGAGTGCGCTCGATGGAGAGGCGTGCCATCACTCACCACTACTGGACTATGACAGCCATCCTTGATGCTCGCGCTATGGACCAGGAGCGCTCACGCCGGAACCAGCGCCGGCTGGTTGGCCTCATACTAGTCTGCGCCCTATTGACCCTGGCGCTGTGGTATTGACACTATAAATACGAGGGTCAGACAGAGTGTGTGTCATTCACCGTTCGACATTTGGACCAAGCATGTCACCCGTCCTACGAGCCATCCTGCCCCTTACACCCCGGTGGGGTTACACGTCTATGAAGATAAAGTCACCCTGGTGGAAGACCGTGGAGCTATTTGCTGGGCGCCCGCTGAGACCGTATCGAATACGGTCACACTACCTCGTGACGGCTGGACCAAATTTAAACGGGTGTTGAGCGGCGAGCTCGACGGAAACCTCATCCACAAAGACAATGCCATCTACGTATACCGTACCTCCCTCTTCCTACGCCTGGGCCGCTACCAAGATGCTACGCGAGGCTTCATCCTAGACCCCGATCTGTGGTCAGCCTTGGAGAAAGTGGTGCCTATTGTGGACCAGCTGTTTACACCGGACGAGCGATCATCACACCAGTTGGGGTGGGCTCGTGCTATTGAGGACGCGCTGGCTGACCCCCATGAACAACTACATGAACCCGACGACGATGCCATTGATTACCCGGCTAGACTCAGTCAGCCCAATGACATGACCACCTGATCCTTTGATCTCACGGGGTTCTCCCTATAAATACGAGAGACAGTGAAATCTGGTACCATTCACGTACTGACTATGACGGAGCATATAGTACTGGCGTATTTCAGCTTGAACCCCGAGGTTTTCCTGCACGTGTATGCGGATAAGGTCGATATCATGGAGGAGGTGGGAGACGTCTGTGATGCGGACCCTACACAACCGTGCCCGGCTCACATTCGTCTGTCCCGGGAGGGCTGGACCAAACTCAAACGGGTGTTGTCTGGTGAACTGGACGGCGACCTCATCCACTTGTGTCACGATGTGTACATCCGACGCGGCCCTTTCTTTGCTCAATTGGCTCGGCTAGATGGAGGTACAGTGCATTTTACTCTTCACCCTGATCTATGGTCTGCATTGGAAGATGCCGTGGTGGATGTGGATGTTTATCAAGCGGTCATCAGACGAGTTGGACTGGTCATTTACCATGGCCACTGTGGAAGTCCACGAAGAAAATCAGAAAGAAACTCCGGCCCAAGATATACCCGTTATAAATAAACGATAGAGCCAGGTCCATCATCATTTTGTCACCATGAAGCGCTGGGAGAAGGTGCTGGATAACTTATACTACAGTCCCGACAGTCCGGCGGCCTATAGTGCATTGTCGGCTCTCTATCGAGCGGCCAAACCCCAGGGGGTACAACGTGCCCAAGTCCGAGATTAGTTAAGAAGACAAGACACCTATACCTTACATCGATCTGTCCGTCGCCATTTTCTACGGAACCGGGTCATCGTGGGAGGAATAGATGCCCAGTGGCAAGCGGATTTGGTGGATATGAGCGCTTTTGCCAAACACAACGATGAGAATCGGTATATCTTGACGTGCATCGATATCCTATCCAAGTATGCGTGGGTGGTACCCATCCGGACGAAAACGGGGGCAAATCTCATAGCGGCGTTCAAAGACATCTTCAAGACCGGGCGCAAACCTTTGTATTTGCAAACCGACGAAGGCACGGAATTCCTCAACAGACCGTTCCAGGCCTTTCTCAAGAAACAGAAGGTGTTTTTCTTCCATACGTACAACGAGACCAAGGCTTCCGTGGTGGAGAGGTTCAACAGGACATTCAAAGGCCGCATGTATAAATATTTCACCTATAAGAATACAAGGCGGTACATCGATGTTCTCCCGAAACTGGTGAGGGTTACAATCGAGCCTATCATCGAAGTATAGAGAGAGCCCCCATTACCGTGACCCAACGCAATGAAGCCCAAGTCCGGCGTGTCTTGTACCTCAGGCCATCGCAGCGAACGACGAAGGCGGTGTACAAGGTCGGGGACCCTGTACGGATCAGTAAAGTCAAGGGCAAGTTCGAGAAAAGTTACTTGCCCAACTGGGGCGATGAGCACTTCCTGATTAAACGGCGCCTACCCCGACAGCGGCGAGTCTATGAACTGGAAGATCTCCAAGGGGAAACGTTGCTGGGGACGTTTTACGAGACGGAATTACAGCCTGTTGTAAAAACACAGCAAGACTACTACACGGTGGAGCAGATTTTGAAAACGGAACGTCGACGTGGCAAACTGTTTGATTTCGTGAAATGGCAAGGTTGGCCCAGTTCCTTCAATTCCTGGGTCGCGGCCAACCAGGTGAAACGACTATAAAACCAGACACCACTGCCGTCCTCCTTCATTCCACGTCCGACCCCAGTGCTATGGACCAACAGCAGCTGCCTCCGAAGACAGCGTCTCGCAAAACGCGCAAAGCGCAGTGGTCTTTGGGGTGCTATTGCTAACCCTGCTGAGTGTGTTGTACGGAGGTGTGTTTTACGACGTAGCCTATGTCAGTACGTTACTTAACCAACTGAGAACACCAGCCATCAGTGAAACGGGTCTACAGAGAGCACCAGTCGTATCGAGCCCAATCACCACCACCACCACACCCCGCGTACAAGCCACGTCGAGCTCTACACTTACACCAAGTACACCTACTACGTCTCAAGACCCACCGGATTTCATCCCTCACAGTGAACCGACAACGACGACCCACGTTGTACCCATCACCACCATCATCATCCCTGAACGTGAACAGACAACGACGACCGACGTTGTACCCACCACCACTCCAGTTCACTCGTACCAAATCTAATGGGCTGGGGGTGGGGTTGACATATCGGCCTTCTGCGCATGCGCGGTGGCCGAAGGGTATGAAAATAGCCGTTTTGGGAACAACAAGTTTAGTAATGTTTATATAGTTTATTACCCCAATGTTACATCATACCCAGGCTGGGGGAGCCGCCCCGGGTATGTTTAGTATGTTCACAGCAAAACAAATTGAAATATCAAACACCATGTTTTATTATTTAACACATTGTCACATTAGGTACAAGGGTTTACTGAGCTCAAGTCAGCGAGCAGCATGTAGACATAGAGTGTGTGTACGGGCATGATATTCATCAGTGGACGGGTGACGCATTCAACCGATGGGGGTGATCGGTCAGCTTGGTCAGGAAAAATGTGACATTGGTTACCCTCTCTACCACCCATTGAATGTTGGGGCGTTGACGATGCGCCCATCTCAAGGGTTCCACGGTGTCCAGTATCTCCAGCATCGTCTCTAGTGACCCCCGGTTAATGATGGTGACCGGCTGGTCAAACACATGGTTGTTGGCACTGGGATAATAATACTGTAACTGGTCCGTCTTTTTGTGACGTAAGATGTACCCGAAAGCGACATTCAATGTAAAGGCCGTAGTTTGATCATTGAAGATGGCGTCCACGTAGCTGCGTAGACAGGTGCGGTTGGTCAGTGGGAAATTGTAGATATCTTGAGGGTGGAAACAGTACCGTGTCATGGACCAATGGCGCCGATCGATGTCACTGATTGGATGGTTGTCCTGTAAGAGATCGCTAGGAACATTTATGGGCTCCACCAGAAAATGTTCGATGTATGACGTATCACTCGAAACCGTAACGCTGGGGTCCGGCTGGATATTCAGGCTCTTCTGAACTGTGGGTATAGGCGGGCTCTCCTTCATCGCATCACCAGTGGTGTTCGTCTCCCCGGGCTTATCTTCACTGGATCTCACCTTCCGTGGCTCCTCTTCAGTACGAAGTTGTCGCCAAAACCGTGGAGACGGGGCATGAATCAAACGCTGATGCCGTCTCAACTGACTGCGTCGTTTGAAGAGTTGATCACAATCCTCGCATGGACGTTTGGGTGGCCCATGAATTGAACGTTCGTGGCGCAGTAAAGCATCCTCCCGATTAAATGACCGTGCGCAGGTTATACAAGTATACAGTCCATCGTTGTGGGTGGAGGCCTCGTGGCGTCGTAAATTATCTAGACGAGTAAACTGCTTCTGGCAAGTTGTCCAAGTGAACATCTTGGTGGTTGATAGAGTGTCTGATGAAATGGCAAGGCCGCTTCCCTTTTATAGCACGCTAGCTGGTAATCTATTTTTAGCACACTCTACTCCAAGTCGACGATCGAGACTGGTGTACTGGTGTACGACTGAGCCGCATTGCACGCGCGCACATGAAGACCCTCATACATACCCAATGCAGGCGCAGACGCGAAGTGCCCGGATGATAGACACGGACGTCATCGATCCGAAAAGACACGGACTTTACCGAAAAGACACGGACTTTACCGAAAAGACACGGGCGTACCCGAAAAGACACGGACGTACGCGAAAAGACACGAAGGTGAACGCCATTGTGGGAAACCCCACAGACAGGTCAGTACATGCATTCCTATGATGTTCACGCATAATAAAAGGATTGATCTGTAATCTATGTTGGTGTTGTTGCTCTCTATTTTGGACTAACCCATCAGAATAGTACGTATCACGGACTACACCCGTAGAGCTAGGCGCGCATGTGTGACATGGTCTATAAAACACGTCTCTCGGGATCACACACCTTCATTTCTACGGTTGCAGAGCCATGGCGGAGATCCAGCCCTGTGCGACTCGCATTTTACAGCATGCCACCGCGGTGAATTCATTCACGGGTTACCGAGCAGTGGTCCGGTCCATGTTTGCAGATGGCAACGACAACGAGGGACGACGCCAGATCCTGAACGAGTTCACAGAAGCGGTCCTCCACAGAGTGCACTCGATGGAGAGGCGTGCCATCACTCACCACTACTGGACTATGACAGCCATCCTTGATGCTCGCGCTATGGACCGGGAGCGCTCACGCCGGAACCAGCGCCGGCTGGTTGGCCTCACACTAGTCTGTGCCCTATTGACCCTGGCGCTGTGGTATTGACAGTGGGGACTATAAACACGAGGGTCAGACAGAGTGTGTGTCATTCACCGTTCGACATTGGACCAAGCATGTCACCCGTCCTACGAGCCATCCTGCCCCTTACACCCCGGGTGGGGTTACACGTCTATGAAGATAAAGTCACCCTGGTGGAAGACCGTGGAGTTTGCTGGTCGCCCGCTGAGACCGTATCGAAAACGGTGACGCTACACCGTGACGGCTGGACCAAATTTAAACGGGTGTTGAGCGGCGAGCTCGATGGACACGTCATCCACATAGACAATGCCATCTACGTATACCGTGGACCTTTCTTCCCACGTCTGGGCCGCTACCAAGATGCTACGCGAAGCTTCACCCTAGACCCTGATCTGTGGACAGCCTTCGAGAAAGTGGTGTCTATCGTGGACCAGCTGTTTACACCGGACGAGCGGTCATCAGACGAGTTGGAGTGGGCTCGTGCCCTGAGAGAATCGGCGGCAGAACCCAATGAACAACTACATGAACCCGACGACGACGATGCCATTGATTACCCGGCTACACTCAACCAGCCCAGTGATATGACCACCTCATCCTTTTGATCTCACGGGGTTGTCCCTATAAATACGAGAAACAGTCAAGTCTGGTACCATTCACGTACTGACCATGGCGGAGCATATGATACTGGCGTATCTCAGCTTGACCCCCGAGGTTTTCCTGCACGTGTATGCGGATACGGTCGATATCATGGAGGAGATGGGAGACACGGACCCTACACAACCGTGCCCGGCTCACATTCATCTGTCCCGAGAGGGCTGGACCAAATTCAAACGGGTGTTGTCTGGTGAACTGGACGGCGACCTCATCCACTTGTGTCACGATGTGTACATCCGACGCGGTCCTTTCTTTGCTCAATTGGCTCGGCTACATGGGGGTACAGTGCATTTTACCCTTCACCCTGATCTATGGTCTGCATTGGAAGATGCCGTGGTAGATGTGGATCAAGTGCTTATCAAGCGGTCATCAGACGAGTTGGACTGGTCATTTACCATGGACACTGTGAAAGCCCACGAAGAAAATCAGAAAGAAACTCCGGCCCAAGATATACCCGTTATAAATAAACGATAGAGCCAGGGTCCATCATCATTTTGTCACCATGAAGCGCTGGGAGAAGGTGTTGGATAACTTATACTACAGTCCCGACAGTCCGGCGGCCTATAGTGCATTGTCGGCTCTCTATCGAGCGGCCAAACCCCAGGGAAACAACGTGCCCAAGTCCGAGATTGGTTAAGAAGACAAGACACCTATACCTTACATCGATCTGTCCATCGCCATTTTCTACGGAACCGGGTCATCGTGGGAGGAATAGATGCCCAGTGGCAAGCGGATTTGGTGGATATGAGCGCCTTTGCCAAACACAACGATGAGAATCGGTATATCTTGACGCATCGATATCCTATCCAAGTATGCGTGGGTGGTACCCATCCGGACGAAAACGGGGGCAAATCTCATAGCGGCGTTCAAAGACATCTTCAAGACCGGGCGCAAACCTTTGTATTTGCAAACCGACGAAGGCACGGAATTTCTCAACAGACCGTTCCAACAGTTTCTGAAAGCCCAGAAGGTGTTTTTCTTCCATACGTACAACGAGACCAAGGCTTCCGTGGTAGAAAGGTTCAACAGGACATTCAAAGGCCGCATGTATAAATATTTCACCTATAAGAATACAAAGCGGTACATCGATGTTCTCCCGAAACTGGTGAGGGGTTACAATCGAGCCTATCATCGAAGTATAGAGAGAGCCCCCATTACCGTGACCCAATGCAATGAAGCCCAAGTCCGGCGTGTCTTGTACCCCAGGCCATCGCAGCGAACGACGAAGGCGGTGTACAAGGTCGGCGACCCTGTACGGATCAGTAAAGTCAGGGCAAGTTCGAAGATGCCGTGGTAGATGTGGATGAAGTGCTTATCAAGCGGTCATCAGACGAGTTGGACTGGTCATTTGCCATGGACACCGTGAAAGCCAATGAAGAAAATCAGAAAGAAACTCCGGCCCAAGATATACCCGTTATAAATAAACGATAGAGCCAGGGTGCATCATCATTTTGTCACCATGAAGCGCTGGGAGAAGGTGTTGGATAACTTATACTACAGTCCCGAGAGTCCGGCGGCCTATAGCGCATTGTCGGCTCTCTATCGAGCGGCCAAACCCCAGGGGATACAACGTGCCCAAGTCCGAGATTGGTTAAGAAGACAAGACACCTATACCTTACATCGATTTGTCCGTCGCCATTTTCTACGGAACCGGGTCATCGTGGGAGGAATAGATGCCCAGTGGCAAGCGGATTTGGTCGATATGAGCGCCTTTGCCAAACACAACGATGAGAATCGGTATATCTTGACGTGCATCGATATCTTATCCAAGTATGCGTGGGTGGTACCCATCCGGACGAAAACGGGGGCAAATCTCATAGCGGCGTTCAAAGACATCTTCAAGACCGGGCGCAAACCTTTGTATTTGCAAACCGACGAAGGCACTGAATTCCTCAACAGACCGTTCCAAGCCTTTCTCAAGAAACAGAAGGTGTTTTTCTTCCATACGTACAACGAGACCAAGGCTTCCGTGGTGGAGAGGTTCAACAGGACATTCAAAGGCCGCATGTATAAATATTTCACCTATAAGAATACAAGGCGGTACATCGATGTTCTCCCGAAACTGGTGAGGGTTACAATCGAGCCTATCATCGAAGTATAGAGAGAGCCCCCATTACCGTGACCCAACGCAATGAAGCCCAAGTCCGGCGTGTCTTGTACCCCAGGCCATCGCAGCGAACGACGAAGGCGGTGTACAAGGTCGGAGACCCTGTACGGATCAGTAAAGTCAAGGGCAAGTTCGAGAAAAGTTACTTGCCCAACTGGAGCGATGAGCACTTCCTGATTAAACGGCGCCTACCCTGACAGCGGCGAGTCTATGAACTGGAAGATCTCCAAGGGGAAACGTTGCTGGGGACGTTTTACGAGACGGAATTACAGCCTGTTGTAAAAACACAGCAAGACTACTACACGGTGGAGCAGATTTTGAAAACGGAACGTCGACGCGGCAAACTGTTTCATTTCGTGAAATGGCAAGGTTGGCCCAGTTCCTTCAATTCCTGGGTCGCGGCCAACCAGGTGAAACGACTATAAAGCCAGACACCACTACCGTCCTCCTTCATTCCACATCCGACCACAGTGCTATGGACCAACAGCAGCTGCCTCTGAAGACAGCGTCTCGCAAAACGCGCAAAGCGCAAGTGGGCTTTGGGGTGCTATTGCTAACCCTGCTGAGTGTGTTGTACGGAGGTGTGTTTTACGACGCAGCCTATGTCAGTACGTTACTTAACCAACTGAGAACACCAGCCATCAGTGAAACGGGTCTACAGAGAGCACCAGTCGTATCGAGCCCAGTCACCACCACCACACCCCGTGTACAAGCCACGTCGAGTGTAAGCTCTACACCTACACCAAGTACATCCACTACGTCTGAACACCCACCGGATTTCATCCCTCACAGTGAACCGACAACGACGACCCACGTTGTACCCACCCCCATCATCATCATCCCTGACAGTGTACAGACAACGACGACCGACGTTGTACCCACCACCACTCCAGTTCACTCGTACGAAATTTACAAGAGCGGGTTACCACGACAACGGATACACCTCGAACCATGGACCCACGGTGGCAGCATCCCTTCACGTGTCTCATCGCAGGAACGACGGGTTCCGGCAAAACGCACTTCGTCCGGAAGCTCCTTCAACACGCCGACAGCATGATCACCCCACCCATTGCTCGAGTCGTGTGGTGTTACGGAGAATGGCAGGCAGCGTATGCAGCAATGCCCCACATCACGTTCGTGCAAGGCCTACCCAACCTGGCCGATTTGGAACCCGACACCTTGGTGGTTCTGGATGATCTCATGGCGGAGACGGATGCGCGCGTCACCCAACTCTTTACCAAAGGCAGCCATCATCGACGGCTCAGCATCATTTACATTGTGCAGAATCTGTTCAGTAAAAACAAAGAACATCGGAACATCAGCTTAAATGCCCACTACCTGGTGGTCTTCAAAAACCCGAGAGATACCACTCAACTGCTGCACCTGGCGAGACAGATATATCCTGGCCGCACACCGTTTGCGTTGGAAGCCTTTAAAGATGCCACAACCCCTCAGCACGGGTATATGCTCTTCGACCTCAAGCAAGCCACCCCGACCACCTTCGACTACGGACCGGCATCTTTCCCGGAGAGGCCCACCACGTGTACATGCAAAAATAATGTAAACACACCCACAATGGCTCCCCCAGCTGGGATGTGTGTGTGTTTGATGATGGGGAATAATAAAAGAATGAATACCACAGCAGGGTTGACTTTGTCTCTGAGGTGGATAAAAAGAGCAGAGTTGTGGGTTCTAGCATTAGTTGTACAGGATGTCTGCGCGAGTACGGAAGCACGCTCCCACGCTCCGTGTATTGAAGACGGCTCCACCCGAGTTAGTCCGAACCATTGTACGCGGTGCGGACCCTGACCTTGTACGCTGTCTGTGCGAGATCGGGTACAATCTGTTAAAAGGCAACGTACCACTGACTCCGGCTCAGAAGACCAAGTTGGCCGAGCATAAGACAGGTCTCCGAACCCTAGTCCATAAGCGGGTCCCACAAACACAAAAGAAAAAGGTGTTACAGAAAGGCGGCTTTCTCGGGGCCATTTTAGCACCGTTGGCCGCTTCTGTGTTGGGTCCAGTATTGGGTGGATTCTTCGGCCGACAATGAACCACACGAAAAAAATGGTCCTCGTCGAACCACGGTTGCTTCAAAACCTCCAATCGCCCTACCCTGTGCCACCTACGGTGAAGACCATAAACAGCCTCGATGGAGAGATGCAACAGATCTTACAGAGACCGGGGTTAAGCGACAGTGAGAAAGTACAACGGTACAATGAGACGCTTCAACGGTACACGACGTTCATGGACCAATACAAAACCCTCTCTACCCCAGCAACAGCACCACCATCACCACCACCACGTGACAGACCGCCGACTTCAGCACCGTTCCAACAGCCGCCATTACCAGGGGTACCACCCACAGCCCCACAGTGGGTGGAAGACGAAGTGCTGAAGAGTGTATTTGCCTCGTTCAAAAAACAAGCTGGCCTGGTATTACAACGCATGAAACAGAATCCTAACATGACTTGGAATGATAAAGGCGAACTCCTGTTACAGAATCATGACGGATTTAGTGAATGACCTGATGCGTAAACGCAGATCGCACACGGATCCTCGAGGAAGGGAGGTCTTCGCTCAAGGCTTGAAAGACATGCATGTACCACAGGAATTGGTGGGGAACCCCCACCGCTGGGCCTTTATGCAGCAAACCCAGCAATCGCCGAGTGGCCCACTACCTTCTTGGGAATCCGAATGGGAATCGGAGTCACCCCCCAAAACTCCACCACCACCACAACGGGCACCTTCTTTTCAGACCTTTAAAAAACCACCCTCGATCAGGACACCGCACATCTCCAGAGCCGTGACACGTAGCAAGTCAACGCGACGAACACGACGCCGGACACAACCACCCAAGGTCTGGAACATCTATTAAAACCAACAGCAGCAGCAGAACAGCTCAGTCGCCATGTTTTACCTCACCCTACCCAGTAACAGTTCGCTGGATGTGTTTCCTGACAACACCGTGGCCAAGTATGTGACTCAATTACCACAACCGTTGCATTTACCTGGCCGGTGAGAATGTGGACTGGTGGATATTCAGTACCCTTACTCGTGGTACAACGTGCGAGCCAATGAAGTGTGGTACGAGGTGACCTACGAAGGAACAGACACCCGACTCACCCTCCCCGAAGGCCAATACGATACTCCCAAGGAGTTCATGGGTGGGCTGTCAAGACTGTTGCATTATAAGGCTCTACGGCAGGTCACGAATAGTTCAAAACCCATCCAAGCCTATCCCTTCAAGAATCACGTGAACTTCGATTACAACGCACACAACGACAAGGCAGAGCTTACCGTCACCGCCAACGCGAGTGTCGTACTGAGTCCTATCCTACAGCAAATGCTGGGTTTCGATCTACAGACGTTCGCTGGTCCCACCGAACACCATGGCGAGATACCGATGGATATGAAGTCGGGTATGTACGGACTCTACGTCTACTCGGACGTGGTGGACAACCACATCGTGGGCGATATCAACACACCTCTGTTACGGGTGGTACCCATTAAAAATAAGTATGGCGATCAAGTCACCCACAGTTTCACCCACATGCTCTACCTGCCTGTACGACAACCCCACATCAACACGATCACGGTGGATATAAGAGATGACACGGGACGACCGGTGGCATTCGAACGCGGGAAAGTGGTGGTGACACTTCATTTTCGACAAGCACGTGCCCCCCACTTTGTATAATGAAGGTGCCTTACGAGTGCGATGCACGCAGCTATATGGACTATTATGCCCAACAGGCCGGGGGTGGCTTTCCGGTTTTTAGTGGTGCACGCATGCAACGTGGACATGGACTGGGGAACATACTCGGAAGCATCGTCAAAACGTTCCTGCCCTTGGTGACGCGTGGGTTGAAAGCAATCGGCAAACAAGCGGTACGCAGTGGACTGCAAGTGGCCGGTGATGTCTTGGGGGGTACGGCACCCAAAGAAGCCTTGAAACGGCGGGCCAAAGAAGCGGGAGGCGTCTTGGTGGCCAAAGCACAACGCACCGTAGGGAATAAAGAGCTGCCCCACCGAGACCACGCACCAGTCGACGACCGACCCAGCGACGACGCACATCGAAGACAAAGGATATCTTTTCTTAAACATGTCCTTGATCCACGCAGAGTCCTGCCCCTCCACCAACAGTGAATTTGATTTGTGGACCGTGCCGCCCACACAGACCAGTGCCGAACAAGGATTATGGGTGGAGCATCTCCCGCCGTCCAGAATCAACGCAACAGGGCCCATCGAGTTCACCATCAGTAATGCGGATACGACCTATGTGGATTTAGCCCATACCTACTTGTATGTGAAAGCCATGATCGTCAGTGGAGATGGCACCAGAATCGTCGACCAAGCAACGGTGGGCCCGACGAATCTCTGGCTGCACTCGATGTTTCAACAGGTGGATATATTTCTCAGCGACAAACTCATCAGTGACTCGACTAACACGTACCCCTATCGAGCCTACATAGAGACGCTGTTGTCGCATGGGCGAGAGGCTAAAAAATCTCAACTGACAGCCGCTTTATTCTACCAGGACAAAGCCGAGCACATGGGCGCAGAGAACGACAATACGGGATATAGCAAACGGAAGGCTTTGACGGCGAACGGCGTCTCGGTGGATATGATCGGTCGACTGCACGCAGACATGTTCATGCAAGACCGATACCTCTTGAACAAGATCCCCATCAAAATCCGACTGATGCGGGCGCCTCCGACCTTCGCCTTGATGGCCACTAACGTAGAGGCGCATGTAGCTGACTATAAGATTGTCATCGAAGACGCAGTCCTATATGTCCGAAAAGTGAAACCGAATCCAGCCGTTCAATTGGGACACATGCAAGCCTTGGAAACAAAACCAGCCCAGTACCCTATCCGACGTGTACAAACCAAAGTGTTCTCTGTGTCTGCTGGAAATTTGAGCGCCAACAAAGACAACCTGTTCCTGGGGGAACTACCCAAGCGATTGATCCTGGCCTGTGTGGAAAATACCAGTTTCAGTGGAGCCTACCCAGAGAATCCGTTTGACTTTAAACATTTCTGCATCAATTTTGTGGCCCTGCATGTGGATGGACAACAGGTGCCAGCCACGGCCTTAACCCCGAACTTTGGGCGCGCGAATTTCATTCGAGCCTATCAGAGCCTGTTTACAGCCACTGGTCAAATCAACCAGGACGAAGGGAATTTCATCAGTCGGGAGGACTACGGGAACGGATACACGTTGTTCTGTTTCGATCTGACTCCCACCTTAGAGAACGACCATCAGCTGGCCCTGGCCAAGCAAGGCAATTTACGGTTGGAAATCCACTTTCAACGAGCCCTCCGGAGCACCGTCAATGTGATCTGCCACGCCGAGTTTGACAACATCATTCAAGTGGACAAGGCGCGCAACGTGCTGTGTGACTTCTCCACCTAACATGGATACAGACGAGATAACCACCGTGCTGGAGAATGACCCAGAGACACGTATGATGTTTCAAGGGGTGTTCGCCCGAGATGTGTTCCCATTAGACCGTATGTATCCTGCTGCTTACGTTCTCAACACGGACCCGATGGATCGACCCGGTGAACATTGGGTGGCCGTGTACTTGACAGAACAGCAGGGCGAATACTTTGACCCGTACGGCCTGCCACCCTCCATCCCGATTTAACAGACTTCATGGATCAAGGCACAGAGACGTGGTGTTGGAACAGTCAAACGTTGCAAAGCCTGACCAGTGGCGTGTGCGGACAATATTGCTTGTTTTACCTGTACCATCGATGCCGGGGAAGACCCTTATCTACCATCGTACAGATGTTTGACGAGTATCCCAAGGCCGAGGACCGAGATGTACTCGTCTATGACTGGGCCGCCCATCATTTCAATGTACAAGTCCCGTTCTGGGCTTGAATTCTTTCAGTGTACATACGCCCGCTGTTCTGGGCTTGAGTTTACAAGCCCTCTGTTCTGGGCTTCAGTTCTTTCAATGTACAAGCCCCTTGTTCTGGGCTTCAGTTCTTTCAATGTACAAGCCCCTTGTTCTGGGCTTCAGTTTTCACGTGGTTGTTCTCACGTTGTTGTTGTTCACTGAATAAAAAAATGAGATCTCACCAAAAAAAACCCCCTGTGTTGTGTGTTTTATTCATAATGCATCAATGCCCAAGTTGGAGATTCCGTCAAACTGAAATCAGTGGTGTAGGATGGGTCCAAAATGTAACCCACCAAGGTTAGAATGCAAGAGCACTATAGTAAAAATAGAGAGAGCCAATGAAATCAGCCAACAGACCAAGTACGTGTTTTGGTCTAGGTTTGAAGCGGGCATTTCATTGAGGTGCGTGTATACGGTGAGTGATGAGACTCGTCCAACACGCATAGATTAAGTTGATGACTATAAGTGCTATGTATTCTCCGAACCTTGCCGAAAGGAAGACCGTTTGACCTTGGAGGTGACCTTTGACCTTTTGACCCGCGCGTGCGCACTGCGGCCGCAGAACCCGCGTTCGCGCGCCGCTCGCGCTGGGGGGCCGGGGCGGAAAAAACAAAACCCGGAGGTTGAACATACGGACGTGTCAACCCCCGACGTGACCTGCGCAGCAGAATGGAAACGACACCCTAGTGTAACTCCCTCACCTAGGGTTCACATGGATACCTCACTCGATCCCATCGACCCACTAGGAGCCCACCTACACCCCAACACGTCTATTTCTATACTACGGCCAGACTGCGCATGCACAGAATGCCGCTAGTTCAACCCCACACACAGCCCATCAGATGCCCCTTCACGAATGCTTCACTTTGATACCTCACTCGACCCCATTGGACCATTCGTGGCTCCCCTAGCTCCAAAACGTAGAGCGGGACCCATACAGGGTCCAGTTTTCGACACTAGGTGACCACATCCCGACAGAAATGGCCAGTTTTCGACACCGGATGTGCCGCCATCTTGAACATACGTGCTGCCATCTTGGATATGTCCCATAATGCACCGGGTCAAAATACTCGCTCCTGATTGGACGAGAGCTCCGTGGCGGATTTGAAATACTCGCTTCTGATTGGACGAGAGCTCCGCATTGCATCTGCGCATGCGCAGAATGATATTTCTACCGCACACCCAACCCATCAGATGCCCCTTCACCTAGGCTTCACTTTGATACCTCACTCGAGCCCATTGGATCATTAGGGGCTCCCCTACATCCCAAAACGTCTATGCGCATGCGCAGAATGCCGATAGTTCAACCCCACTAGTCCAGTCAGATGCCCCTTCATCTAGGCTTCACTTTGATACCTCACTCGACCCCACTGGACCAGTAGTAACTCTCCTAGCTCCCAACACGGCTATTTTCATACCCTTGGGCCACCGCGCATGCGCAGAATGGTGACAACGCACGAGCCCCTAGTCCAGTCAGAAGCCCCCTCACATAGGCTTCACATTGATACATCACTCGACCCCACTGGACCAGTAGTAACTCCCCTAGCTCCAACACGGCTATTTCCATATCCTTGGGCCACACGAGTTGTCTCCCTTGCGTCAGTGTGTGCAGATGGCGCTATGATCGACGCCGTGATGTGGAAAGGGCGTCCCCACACCATCCTGGAGCCGCCATTTTGTTTGTTGATTTTCTGCGGAGATACGCGGGTCAATAAACGCTCGACCCTAGGGTGGTACAGATGCTAGACTGATGCTATTAACATGGTACAACACCTATAGATTATGTTTATTATTATTATATGGCTTAGAGGTTTTTTTGAGGGTAATGTGAGGGTTTTTTCTCCCCGTGACCTCCCCA
>JAVTVY010047125.1:0-23084 GCA_036873755.1 Hanleya hanleyi | reverse complement strand
GTCAAAGGTCAGTTCCGGTCACCTTTAGCGACGTACACCAAACAGAAGCGAGTATTTAAAATCCGTCACAGAGCTCTCGTCCAATCAGAAGCGAGTATTTTGACCGGTGCATTATGGGACATATCCAAGATGGCGGTTCCAAAATGGCGGATCCAACATGGCGGCTCCAAAATGGCGGCGTATGAGAGCTTCTGGACATGGCCCTGATAGAAGTCCGGAATGGTGGAACATTCGTAAACATTCGGGCACTTTTACATCCGGGGACTTTTACATCCGAAGAGACACGGAAGTGCCCGAACATGATATCAGCTAGCGTGCTATAAAAGGGAAGCGGTCTGGCTGTTTCATCAGACACTCTGTCAACCACCAAGATGTTCACTTGTACTACGTGCTCGAAATCATTCACTCGTCTGCACGACTTGCGCCGCCATGAGGCTACCAAGCACGAAGGAACCGCCCGGTATAACTGTACGATATGTGCACTGTCGTTTCAGCGCCGAGATCATTTACAGCGCCACACACGTGCACGCCATGAAGTACCCAAGCGTCCATGCGAAGAATGTGGTCGGCTTTTCAAACTGACCAGTCAGTTGCTGCGACACCAACGCATACGACACCCTGTTCCGCAGCCACGTTTGCAGATAGAAGAGCCCGTAGGCATCAATATCGAAACAGGGGGAACTCCCACCCATCGCACGAGGGCCGATGATGATGTCGCCCTAATTCAACAGTCAAATTCCGACGACAAGACCATGGGCCAGATTTTTTACGACGTGGAGGGCAAAGTACACTTCGTGGACGAAGCCATAAATGTTCCCAGCGATCTGTTACACGAAGACCATCCAGTGAGTGACATTTATCGGCGCCATTGGCCCATGATCCGGCATTGTTTCTACCGTCATCGCCCTATTCAAGATATCTACAATTTCCGACTGACCGACCTCACCCGTCTACGTAGCTACGTAGAAGCCATCTTCAAAGATCAAACTACGGCCTTCAAATTGAATCTGGTGTTTGGTTATGTGCTGCAGCATAAAGAGACAGTCCAAGTCCGATATTTTTACCCGAGCAGTAACATCCGGGTATTTGACCAACCGTTTACCATCATTAACCGAGTGTCGCTAGAGACGATGCTGGAGAAACTGGACACCGTGGATCCCTTGGAATGGGCCCAACAACAACGCCCCAACACCAAGTGGATAGTGGAGAGTGTGACCAATGTTACGTTTTTCGTTACCAAGCTGACCGACCACCCGCATCGGCTGAATGCGTCACTCATGCACTGATGAATACCATAACATGCCGTACATACTCTATATGTCTACATGTTGGTCGTTGACGTTACGGAGGTGACCGAAGAGACACGGAGGTTACCGAAGATGTCACGGCTCGGTCCTCGACTTGGGGATAGTTGAACTGAGTGTGCTAAAAATAGATCACTAGCTAGCGTGCTATAAAAGGGAGGCGGCCTGGCCGTTTCATCAGACAATCTGTCAACCACCAAGATGTTCACTTGCACAACTTGCCAGAAGATGTTTACTCGTCTAGATAAGTTACGACGCCACGAGGCCTCCATCCACAACGATGCCCGGTATATTTGTATAATCTGCGCACGGTCATTCAATCGGAAGGATCATTTACTGCGTCATGAGAGGGTACTCCACGCGGATGCGACGGTACTATGTAATGATTGTGGTCGACTCTTCAAACGACCCAGTCGGTTTAGACAGCACCAACGTTTGATGCATGCCCCGTCTCTACGGTTTGGGCGACAACTTTCCACTAAAGAGGAGCCGCGGAAGGTCAGACACAGTGAAGATGAACCCAGAGAGACGAACGCCACTGGTGATGCGATGAAGGAGAGCCTGCCTATACCCACGGTCCAGGAGGGCCTGGATATCCAGCCGGACCCCACCGTTACGGTTTCGAGTCCTACGCCTGACAACATCGAACATTTTCTGGACGAGCCCATAAATGTTCCTAGCGATCTCTTACAGGACGCCCAGCCAGTGAGTGACATTTATCGGCGCCATTGGTCCATGATACGGCACTGTTTCTACCGTCATCGCCCTATTCAAGATATCTACAATTTCCAACTGACCGACCTCGCCCGTCTACGCAGCTACATGGAAGCCATTTTCAATGACCAAGCTACGTGCTTCAAATTAAATCTGGCGTTTGGTTATGTGCTGCGGCATAAGGAGACAGACCAAGTCCGATACTTTTATCCGAGCAGTAACATCAGGGTATTTGACCAACCGTTTACCATCATTAACCGAGTGTCGCTACAGACGATGCTGGAGAAACTGGACACCGTGGATCCCTTGGAATGGGCCCGGTTGCAACGCCCCAACACCAAGTGGACAGTGGACAGTGTGACCAATGTTACGTTTTTCGTGACCAAGCTGACCGACCATCCCATCGGGTGAATGTATTCACCCAGGCACTGATAGATACTCAGAATGCACAAGCAACTATCTGAGGATATGTTGCCTCAACGGTATCGTGGGCTGCCCGATGATGATTAGAATAAACGGTTCAAAGCGAACATGGCCGAAGATGGAACTTTCTGAAATGAAGACTTCTGATTGGACAAGAATACATCTAACGGACAGGAACGAACATGACAGATGCAAATGGTGGCCTCTGATTGGACAAGTCTTCTTGAATTGTAACACCAAGTGGATAGTGGAGATAATGACCAATGTTGCGTTCTTCGTGGTTAAACTGACCACCACCTCCATCGGATGAAAGTATTCACCCATGCACTGATAGATACTCAGAATGCGCAAACAACTATCTGAGGATCTGTTGCCTCAACGGTATCCTGGCCTGCCCGACGATGATTAGAATAAACGGTTCAGATGGCACTTTCTGAAATGGAGACTTCTGATTGCACAAGAATACATCTAACGGACAGGAACGAATATGAAACATGCAAATGGTGGCCTCTGATTGGATAAGAATCTTCTTGAATTGTAAATATACCCAACGCGGCTCCCCTAGCGTGGGTATGATGTAACATTGGGGAAAATAAACTATATGAAAAAAACTTCTTGTTGTTGTTGTTCTCTCATGTGTCATCCTTGTTGTTGTTGTTGTTCTCTCTCTGGTCTATATCATGGCGTTATGTTAGAGTGTTAAGGTGTAACGACGGGCGTTGACGGGCATCACCGCATTTCGAAGAATTAGTGACAACTCCATGGAATATCAGAGCTTCTGAGCTATTTCACCAGGGCGTTGAAGCATTAAGAATGGTGTTGGTGGGCGTTGCTACAAGATGACACCTCACACGGTCCATTTGGACCGCGGATGGTCCATCTCTACACCAAATAACATCCTTCACTGCTAAAAATGCCCACTTTCGCTACAACTTGTACTAATGACGTCACCAATGACGTCACAGATGCTATAAATATCCCTGAAATCAGGGTATATACTCCGAGAGCTACAACATGATACCCCACACGACGCATTCGCAACGCGGATGGTCCATCTCTACACCAAATGCCTTCCTGCACTGCCCCAAAAGGCTCACTTTCGCTAATACTCCTACTGATGACGTCATCGATGACGTCACAGATGCTTCGGACATGCCTCAATTGGGAATGTACACCCTGAGAGCTACAAAATGACACCTCACACGACGCATTCGGACTAAGGATGGTGCATCTCTACACCAAACTCACCCTCACGCACCCACAAAATGTCCACTTTCGCTACTACTTGTACCGATGACGTCACCGATGACGTCACAGATGACGCGGACATCCCTCAAATCGGAATGTACACCCCGAGAACTACAAGATGACACCTTCCAGGACGCATTCGAACCGTGAATAGCCCATCTCGACCCCAAATACCTTCATGTACTGCCCGAAAATGTCCACTTTCGCTACTACTCGTACCGATGACGTCACCGATGACGTCACAGATGACGCGAACATCCCTCAAATCGGAATGTACACCCCGAGAACTACAAGATGACACCTTCGAGGACGCATTCGAACCGTGAATAGCCCATCTCGATCCCAAATACCTTCATGTACTGCCCGAAAATGTCCACTTTCGCTACTACTCGTACCGATGACGTCACCGATGACGTCAAAGATGACGCGGATACCCCTCAAATCGGAATGTACACCCCGAGAGCTACAACATGACACCTCTCAGGACGCATTCGGACCAAGAATGGTTCCTCTCTACTCCGAATACCTTCCTTCACTGCCTCAAAATGTCCACTTTCGCTACTACTCCTACTGATGACGTCAACAATGACGTCACAGATGCTTCGGACATGCCTCAACTCGGAATGTACACCTCGAGAGCTACAAAATGACACCTCACATTCGGACTAAGGATAGTCCCTATCTACACCAAACTCACCCCCACGCACCCACAAAATGTCCACTTTCGCTACTACTCGTACCGATGACGTCATCAATGACGTCACAGATGACGCGGACATTCCTCAAATCGGAATGTACACGCCGAGAACTACAAGATGACACCTTCCAGGACGCATTCGAACCGTGAATAGCCCATCTCGACCCCAAATACCTTCATGTACTACCCGAAAATGTCCACTTTCGCTACTACTCGTACCGATGACGTCACCGATGACGCGAACATCCCTCAAATCGGAATGTACACCCCGAGAACTACAAGATGACACCTTCCAGGACGCATTCGAACCGTGAATAGCCCATCTCGATCTCAAATACCTTCATGTACTGCCCGAAAATGGCCACTTTACTTAATACAACCAACTGCGCATGCGCAGATTGACGCGACTTGCATTCAAAAACACACCATTCTGACTCTACCCCACACAAGCTTCACTTTGACACCTCACACGACCCATTCGAACCGTGATTAGCTCATCTCTAACCCAAACACACCCCTACATAGCACCCAAAATGTCCCCTTTCGCTACTACGGCCAGACTGCGCATGCGCAGACTATTGAACACGGACGAACCATTAGTGTAGGGCAAATCCCTTGATCTGGTTAAAATTGAAGGCAAAATTTTAGATCGAGTCAATTATAGCATAAGACCACAGGCCCCAGTGTCTGGACAGTAGAATTTAAATTCAGTATAATTTAAATAATTTTTTTTTTTTTTTAAGTCATCCTATAATACAGCTCTCTGTATTTTTGGATGACTTAAAAAAAATTAAATTATTTAAATTATACTGAATTTAAATTCTACTGTCCAGACACTGGGGCCTGTGCATAAGACATACCTTCATTTGAAATTTTGACATTAACTCCACAGCTCTCTAGTGCAGACTCTATATTCTGTTGCCAAATGATGTTTGTTCTTAGACTCTCCAGGAAGGACTCTTTGATCCAGGCCACAGAATCTTCCATCATGACAGACTCTAGAAGATCCACCTCCTGCCTCAGAACACTGGATAGGCAGCCTTTCTCCTGGATCCGACCCTAACATGGGAATACAAAAAGTACATCGAGTGAAATATGTAGAAAGTGGTGAACATGCTAAAATATGTGAGAAACATGAGAAATATGTGAGACTTCTGAAATACATAAAAAAAATGATAAAACTAAACATGAAGTGAAATTTTTCACTATAAAAAATGGGGGTGATCAAATTTATTAGAACAAGAAGTTCACAAAAATGGTCTAAAATTACGCAGATATTCCATTATTTCTTTTTTAATTCGAGGATTTTGGAGGGATCAGATTTATTAGAACAGATGATTGAATTTTGTCCAAAATAGGGGGTGATTGAATTTTAATAGGGAAATTGAATTATTGGAGGGATTAAAATATGTGACAAATAGCAAATTATACCAGAAAATGGCGCAATATACACCTCTCTAATATAACTGATAAACCAAAGAGAATATGGTCCAAATTGTTTATGTGCTGACCCTACAAAGATGACAGTTCATCTTTCTTTTTTTTTCTCAAAATATTCCGCTTCTACAGTCAACCCTCATTCACCACATTTGTCCCAGTTAAATTTGACATTAAAATGAATTTGCTGTTTGCTGTTTGCTGTTATAATGAACAGAAAGTGTATTGACGAGTAAAACGAGACCCCACAACCCTACCGCAAATGTATAGAAGTACGTTTCCCAGGGGATAAACTTTGAACCTATACCCCAGTATGGGACTATATGGGGCTCGGTGACTTTTTTCAAAAATTTCACCGATTCGCACGGGGACACTTCCTATCATGTTCTAAATGACGAGACGAGTAAAACGAGACCCCACAACCCTACCGCAAATGTATAGAAGTACGTTTCCCAGGATGGTGCTATACCTCCCATACCCCATATAGGCATTTTCCCGTAATTTAGGATAAAGTCCGTATTCCGTATTTTTTCAGGAAAATTTTTACATACACCCACCCTGGAACTAGGGGAGATAACTCTATTGATAGACAAGCCCCGTTAAGCCCGGCGACCTATATACCCCTCATACCCCATATAGGCATTTTCCCAGGTTTTTCGATAAAGTCCGTTTTCCGTTTTTTTTTGTTTTTTTTTTTTTTCAGGAAAAATTTTACATGCACCCACCCATGACTGGATGCCCCTTCACATAGGCTTCACATGGATACCTCATAGAACTCCATCGGCCCATTAGTGGCTCCCCTAGCTCCCAAAACGTCTATTTCCATACCCTTGGGCCACCGCGCATGCGCAGAATGACCCTAATTCAACCCCACACCCAGTCCATTAGATGCCCCTTCATGGATGCTTCACTTTGATACCTCACTCGACCCCATCGGTCCACTAGGGGCTCCCGTAGCTCCAACACGTCTATTTTCATACCCTTCGGCCACCGCGCATGCGCAGAATGACCCTTATTCAACCCCACACCCAGTCCATTAGATGCCCCTTCATGGATGCTTCACTTTGATACCTCACTCGACCCCATCGGTCCACTAGGGGCTCCCCTAGCTCCAAAAAGGCTATTTTCATACCCTTCGGCCACCGCGAATGCGCAGAAGGCCGATATGTCAACCCCCACACCCAGTCCATTAGATGCCTCTTCATGAATGCTTCACATTGATACCTCACTCGACCCCATTGGACCATTAGGGGCTCCCCTAGCTCCAAAAGGCTATTTTCATACCCTTCGGCCACCGCGCATGCGCAGAAGGCCGATATGTCAACCCCACACCCAGTCCATTAGATGCCCCTTCATGAATGCTTCACATTGATACCTCACTCGACCCCATCGGTCCACTAGGGGCTCCCCTAGCTCCAAAAAGGCTATTTTCATACCCTTCGGTCACCGCGCATGCGCAGAATGCCGATATTTCAACCCCACACCTAGCCCATTAGATGCCCCTTTACCTAAGCTTCACTTTGATACCTCACTCGACCCAATCGGACCATTTTATATAGGGACTACTTTTTCTCCGCGGAAGCTTTTTCCCGAGACCGAATTACCGCCAAAACCACGGCCAAACCGCATCACCGCGGATGAATACATTTTTTTTTTTTTTTTTGCCGGAACTTTTTTTTTCTATGCACTCATTGATCGCGGCCATCTTGTACCCACCTCCCACATCTTGCACTCACTGACACTCGCGGCCATCTTGTACCCACCTCCCACATCTTGCACTCACTGACACTGGCGGCCATCTTGTACCCACCTCCCACATCTTGCACTCACTCACACTCGCGGCCATCTTGTACCCACCTCCCACACATCACGCATGCGCACACCCCCCAATACCCCCCCAAAAACAGGTCGCTGTGACGTCACACAAGGTTCTGCGCATGCGCAGTGGGGGGGTATCTCATCAATTAGGGTACTGTATACTACTGGTGACATTATATAGATATAGGACTGAAGGGCGTTGCAGTCTTCTGTATACTGACTGTAGCAATCTAGGTAAACCAAGATGGTACATCAGTGGAATACCATCTAGAAATAACGCTATGAAAACTTCATGCGAAATGTTCGCCAATATTCTACGAGATCCCATAATAAGCCAATCACGACAATTTCTTCCTTTTCACTTTGACACTGACTGACGTTTAGTTCACGGATATTAACGCCTTCGCACGGTACGGGATATTTTGATATTTGTACCGCGTAACAAAGCCAAACTTTCGCGGGAATAAACTCTGTTCACGCACACTGTCTGGAAACGATGCCATATTTGGATAGTGTTTCCCGTTATTGTTTACTAAATTGGTCCACGTGCTATACCGTGTGTAATTTACCGTGTATGTGATTTTGAAATGGTTTCATCAAGTTAGCCACATGATTGGCTAACAAATGTAGTTTGAAATTCGCACAGGATTTATAACGCTGAAGTCAGAAAAAAAATATACTGACGAGGTATATACCTCATAGGGCCAGTGGTCGACCAGGCTATTTGCTGTACCACAATAGCGATAGGCACAATCAAAGTTACATTGAACTACAAGCATCAGCTGCGAGACCGGCTTGGTGTGGGAGCATCTGCGTCGTTTCTCTCACATTTTTCCATATGCTTATGTATGGGGAAATCCATAGTCATAACTGGCATATTTCCAACAAAAAGTTACTAAATAATAGTTTCGGTATGTTCAAGCCCAACGCGCACAGCGAACATTTTGTTGTATATAGAACAGAAATAGTGTTCCAAGCTGGTTTTGTCTGCTGTGTGCGGGGCTCAAAAAGAGAAAACATCTGTTCGGAACAAATGTTCGTTAGATCAAACTTACTTCCTGTCTATAGCGACTGTTTTCCAACACGATAGCCGGAGTTGATAGCGCGCAAAAGGAAATAGCCTATTTCTTTCCAAAACAAATTGAAAAATTCTGCGGGGTAGCCATCTAGACGGGAATTCGCCCATTTTTTTCGAATATTTTAGTGTTGCAGTTAATTCTGAAAATGTTAGAAGTCTTCTCCAAACTGTTGAGAACATTTCTAATCTCGTCCGAATTTGTACCAATTTGTACCAGTGTCCTTATTAGTATACAGCTTTTCATTGTACCGTTTTTGTTCATTTGTTGACCGACTGTTGTAGATATATCCTTCCGACTCTCAACGGTCAGATGTGCAGCAGTCCCTACTTTGTTGGTTTTCCCCTGGGTCAGCCCACTCTGCTTTAGTTCTGATGATTAGTTCTTGTATTTTTTCATTTCATGATAAGAGTAGGCC
Organism: Hanleya hanleyi; assembly: GCA_036873755.1. Taxonomy (NCBI): domain Eukaryota; kingdom Metazoa; phylum Mollusca; class Polyplacophora; order Lepidopleurida; family Hanleyidae; genus Hanleya; species Hanleya hanleyi. The sequence continues at coordinate 13,949 of JAVTVY010047125.1, read as the reverse complement.
TCAGCTCCTCAGAGAGCTTGTCGTAAGAGGCGACTAACTGACCATCGCCCAGATTGAGCGAAACTAGATAGTATATATCATTGTATGTACCTGTAGTGATACGTAATTTACTCTGGATTATAAGTATGTACATGTACTGTTTATAGTATACTTCTATATTATAAATATATCAGAAATGCAGCATGGTTGGAGATGGGACCTGTGAGACAATAATACGGGACGAGGAAACGGCTTACGTGGGATTTAGAATAGACAAGGGAAAGTGTAGCCAAGGGGCATGGCATGCTTGGCAATGTAACTATGGCAAACCGTTGGTATGGAGCCCAGCGGCAATTAATGGAAGCAATCAATTTAACAGTAATTCTCATTGGTATTTTGACGAAGATGAGAAGTGAACTTGGCACAAACCGTCTTGCTGAAATTGCACGTTACAATCGAAGCACCATGCGATGTTACCGTATTTTAATTTAGATCATGTGCATGGTGATGCATGAACGATTCAATCATGAAATTGGGTATATATATTGTGGAGTCAAACTAACGATATAGGAGATAATATTCGCGTGTCAGAGGGGTATTTACAGATAAAACTTTCCAGAAATACCGGTATATATATCATTTATATTCCGATAACGTACTGCCACGGTTCCTGAGTGACACAGTTTTAACATTTTTTCCACTGAATCTAGTCATTTTTAAATCACCACCTTAAGTCACCATGTCACATGCAGATGACAGAACGCTGTTCATGCAATTTGCTCAGGAAAGTGACACGCCAGTTCTAGGCCTCGGGGCGAGGGAGGGCCATAGTAGTAGAGAAAGTGTAAAACTGATATGATTGATCTCTGAGTGCAATTTTTCCGGGTTTTCTCTCCAAAGGACATTGCCACATGAACAGGTACAATAAAAGCGTACCTGAGATACAACACATATCACGAATCGTTAGATTCTTGGTATGTGCTCTAGAATAGGTTAACCAGAAGACTATACTGTGAAGCCATGTGACTGTCGGCACCTCTTCCCACTTCCCTTATATGTGTTGTAATTTTTACCTGTATATGGCGAGATTCTGCTGGTGGACGTTTCGCCTCCGAGGCCCGCCCCCTGTACAGACCTTTTGGTCTTTGATATATGTTGGCCTTTGTGGGAAGTTGATGCTTGGTCGACATCGGGCCTTACAGACTAGTCTTTTGTGTTAAATGCCGTCATTTTCATCTGACGACGATACAGCTCACCAATCCCCAGTATACGAGTTGTCACAGCGACACAGCTCACCAATTACCAATATACGAGTTGTCAGAGCATTTCCATCATAGCTCTCTAGATTTGTATTTAATACCGCTTATGCCGGTGCTAGGGACCGTGTGGTCATGTCATCCAAGTTGCCACATGAACAGGTACAATGAAAGCGTACCTGAGATACAACACATATCACGAATCGTTAGATTCTTGGTATGTGCTTTAGAATAGGTTAACCAGAAGACTATACTGTGAAGCCATGCGACTCTGTCAGTATGTCGGCACCTCTTCCCACATATGTGTTGTAATTTTAGTAATTGAGTGAAACATCCGGACACTTAGAGATCAAAGATGAATAATACCAGTTTTATTCTTTCTGTCTGCCGGAGTTGGTGGCATTATGGCGACTCGCAATACCGCTCGGTCTAACGGACCAGTCAGCCATCGAGAAAATTCAGCGAGCCAGATACAAAACCAATTACATTATCATAGGCATGTTTTTATTTTCATTACAAAGAGCCCAATACAAAAGTTGTCTCTTTAACACGTATTTTCACGGGGTGAAATGCCCATGTCTATACTCTCTAGGGTTCTCGGTACAGCGTTTCACTTCCAGTTGCGTATGCGCAGCCCTACTCCCCTCCCGACACTACTCTAGGGCGAAAGTCCATCCGACTCATTCGGTGAAATCCCCATGTCTCTAGACCCTATAGTTCTCGGTACAGCGTTTAACTTTCGATGGCGCAAACGCATCCCAACTCCCCTCCCCACGCCCCTCAAGGACGGAAACTTTGGTTCAGGCTTCTCGTTGGTTTTGTTTGTTTATTCACCAATCAAAAGAAATCAAATTAAACAATCATATACAGAAAGGGAATACAAGTACAGTAATATATACAGATTAGAGAACATATAGATTGGCGGGAGATAAACCCCGAAGGGTTTGAATTATCCCGGATTAATTACAAAATCAAGATATAATACGAAGCTGCGCATCTGAAAACCCCTCGGCTCTGGGCGCCAGCCATTCATAATGTATTCAATTTGAAGCAAGACTTCAGGAACACCAAGCAGTCAAGTGACAAATATACAGATTATGAAAAAATTTGCCATTAGAAATGGCCTCTAAGGTTTATGTCCAATCAGAGAAGTCGGTATTCATTACACAAGTCTGTTGATGCATCGATGATGTATACCAAATTTTGTCATAGAGCATTTGAAAATTATCAGAGATAGAGATCATTAATGATTTCGCATAAATTAAAGATGGCCGCCCATCCTTCCCACCACTCAGAGAAACTGATGTGGTTATTCATTGCAAGTGTCTTGATACATGGATGCTGTATACCAAGTTTCATATAGAACACTGAAATGGTATCAAAGATATACATCATCAAAGATTTTGCATAAATTAAAGATGGCCACCAAGGTTTCCGCCCAATCAGAAACACCAGAACTGCCATTTATCGTAAGTCTATTGATGCATCGATGATATATGCCAAATTTTACATCGAGCACTCGAACGGTATCAGAGATAGAGATCATTAATGATTTCGCATAAATTAAAGATGGCCGCCCATCCTTCCTGCCACTCAGAGGAACTGATGTGGTTATACATTGCAGGTCTCTTGATACATCGATGCTGTATACCAAGTTTCGTATAGAACACTTGAATGGTATCAAAGATATATATCATTAAAGATTGTGCATAAATTAAAGATGGCCGCCAAGGTTTCCACCGAATCAGGGAAACTGGTTTGGTCATTCCTTTGAAGTTTCTTGATGCATCGATGATCTATACCAAGTTCACACACGGAACAGTGAAATGGTACCTAAGATACACAAGATTAATGATTTCGCATAAATTAAATATGGCCGCCAAAGTTTCCAACCAATCAGGTCCAGATTCAATAGGGTTCTGGGTCATGAGCATATGGATGTGCAGTGCAAGTTTGGTGTGCCTAGGGTAAGTCGTTCTAAAGATATCTTGGTAACGAGAAAGCTGTGATAGTTTCGCATAAATTAAAGATGGCCGCCAAAGTTTCCAACCAATCAGGTCCAGATTCAATAGGGTTCTGCGTTACGCGCATACGGATGTGCACTGCAAGTTTGGTGTGCCTAGGGTAAGTCGTTCTGAAGATATCTTGGTAACGAGAAAGGTGTGACGGACGGACGGACGGACGGACAGACGGACAGACGTACATGACGACGACAATACCCTTCGGCCAAATTTTGGCCGAGGGGTAATAAAAGAAAAAACAGCTTGTATTAAAGAATGTCTAACATGATAGTGGAGGTATGGAATAAAAGAGCACAAAGTTTATATTTCGGTTGAATAATCAACAGGTATGATGCAATTGCTCAGCTTTGCAAATAAAATATATTAATTAGCGGTATTTTGCAATAAATATGTTTGTATCTTAGATTTAAAAAGAGAAATAGATTTGCATTGTTTCAGTTCCGAGGGTAATTTATTCCACTCATTTGGCCCCTTTATTTTAGGAGTGTACAGACTAAGGTCAGTACGATAAAAGGGTCTATATAGGTCAAGATCATGGCCACGAGTGTGGTATAGGTGTATTTCTTTCAATCTCTTGAAGTAGGTTCGGAATTCAAACGGTAAAAGGAAAGGGTGGCAGAGAAATTTGTGGGCAAGGCGTAGAGTAAGGTCGACATTAATGTCGTTTAGGGTCAGCAGTTTCAGTTTTGCAAACAAAGGAGCTAACTCTTATTGCTCTTTTTTGCAGTCTAATTAACGGCAAAAGGTGACTGTGATACGTATTACCCCATATCAGGTTACAATATTGTAGATATGGATAGATTAAAGACTGGTACAAGATACGTAAAGTTTTCATGTTAAGACAGTTTTTTATAACGGATTACTCCGATATTTTTTTACATACTTCGTTGATATGAGTGGACCAATTCAGTTTTTCATTGAAGTAAATGCCAAGGAACTTAAGGTTGAAATCCTAATACCTCTAGTCCCTCTGGTTCTCGGGTTGCGCATGCGTAGCCCTACTTCTCCCCGGACACTACTCCAGGGATTCTTCCATACGTCATGGAATTGACTATGGGTTCATTTTTCGGTCACCAATTGTCCTAAAATCTTCAACCCAAATCAGTTATATGTATATATTTTTTAAAGAGCATGATTAAACTATTATTTTAAGACATAGCACTGCTATGTTATAGAAAAATGAAGCCAAGCTTGCTTCATTTTCCCTAGAAAACCACTTATAATGTTGAAAAATGGTCAAATTTGGCTCAATTTCCAGAAAAATCTATAACAGCGAGTTCAATTAAACTTCTTATTCACGTTCCCTGGTCCGAACTCAACTTAAAAAGGCAAAAAAGTGGGGGTCAACCTGCCAGTTTTTTGTCAGATTTTCTCCCCGTTAACGAGTCCTGATTTTCAGGTAAACCCAAGGAGCAAAACTGAGGCAGGACAAAATTTACTCCATGATCCCGATCAGCGTGTAAACGGAGTCAGCCATCGATCTGTACGTGCTCGTTTGCAGCGTTGATAATGCTGAATAGGATGATAGTATAGATATAAGCTATTAAGAAGACAAGAATAATTATGATGTAGCAGAACACGGGCAGTCTATCGTATTATGAAATTAGACCGGGGCCATTACTACGAACCTGAAAAGGGTTTTTGTAACCCCTCATTTTATGAAAGACCCTTATACTTACCTTGTGCATAATATTTAATATTATGCAATACTGTTGGGGTGATTCTAAACCTCTTATACCAAATTGCCAGAAAAAAAACGGACACCCCCCTCCAGGGCCTCCATCAACTCCGGCGACCTTGACCGCTCTAAGTTCCCGCCAAAAACTCCCCCAGTCTTTGATTAACAGTGTGGGTGGGAGGCGGGATCGCAAGGTAAGTATAAGGGTCTTTCATGAAATGGGGGGTTACAAAAACCCTTCTCATTTTATATCAAGACACCTTATACTTACCTTGTGCATAATATTTAATATTATGCAATACTGTTGGGTAACCCTAGAATTTGTGGGAACCCTGGCGGGTCGGCTAACCAAAGACAAATGGTATCACCTGTATCAATTCGAGAGCGAAAAGGCCGTCATTGATATGTAACCCAGGCCTCTCTGTTACCTGATAACGCGAGGGGGGCACCACCCTGGTGAAAGTCCGACCTTTCTTTTGGTACACCTGCTAGGGAAAACCCTAATAAATCGAGCCAAGTTACAAAGGGTAAACATTATCTGTGATGAATCTGACATACTCACTTAATGCTTTCTCGACTCCGGCAGAGGCCTGTTTCCAGGGGATGCATCGGCGTCGGGCGGGTCCCTTTGGACATGAGTGCTCGAAACGCGCTTTCTAACGGAAGGTACCGGAATAGTATGCGCGGTATTGCTCAGCCTTTTAGTGAGAGTAGCCATTTCAATGCTAGCTGTCAACGTAGAAGGGTCCAGGAGATAATACTTGATGAAAGTAGCCTCAGATCTCCACTGAGCAACGTCCATGATGTCACTAAGTGAAGCTCCCTTAAATAACGCTTCCGAAGTGGCTACCGCTCTGGTCTCATGGGCTTTGGCGAAAACAAATTCTTTAGTCTGGGCAGCTACATAGACCATCTGAGTGGTTTCAATAATCCATCGACAGATGGTGTCTTTGGAAGCCGGTTTGTGGTTATTGTTCTGATGGGTAATCCACAAATGATTGTCTGAAGTTCGAAGGTGTTTGGTAGCTTCGATATAGTACTTCACAGCACGCATCGGACATCAGAATTTATCGTCAGGAGAAACTTACCTAGGTCAGCTAAAACCAAGGGTTTTGCGCCATGTTTGATGGTCTCCGTTTTCGACACAAAGTCAGCCCGCGGCTGAAGTAGCAGACCTTCTCCCGTAAAATGTAAGCGATCTTTCTCAGCGGAGAGAGCATGGATCTCAGATCTCCGTCGAGCGGACGCCACAAAATAGTCTTAAGTGTCAAGATCTTAAGGCTGGCCTGACCCATGGGCTCGAAAGGTGGTCTCGTAAGTGCATTTAGGACCAATTCGAGATTCCATGCAGGAGGCATTTTCTTCACCCGAGGTCGTAGGTGGAACATGCCTTTTATCAGATTTAATGGTCTGCTCTGCGTAACCTTAGACCCGTCTCGAAAACCAGGGTGGATTGTCGCTATGGCAGACCGGTAATCAGATATTGTGACTGGTTGTAGTCCCTTTTCTTCGTACAAGAATACGAAGAAGTCTGCTACTTCTCCCGGAGTTGTTTGAGAGGGATTCTACGACTTTACAACGAATATTATGGATTAAGAATACTGATCAGCGATACGGATTTGATATTTTTGGAACATCATGATGTCTTGCCGGCATCATTGAAAACTGTTGACCGCTTCTCTCTTGCAGGAAACAAGCCTATGTTTATGTATAGGCTTACTATGATTGTCTTTTTGAATTTGGTGCTAATACTGTTATATGGAATAGGTCTTTGGATTATGAACGCGGGTATTCTCTAATGGACGACGGCTGAATTATGAATGACGGACTAGACGCTTGTAATCTTATAGTTTCTCTCGCATCACTCAGACTGAACAGACTGAGTTTATAGTTATAAATCCGTCTGGTGGAGGGCCTTCTACATTGTGCCATGAGATTGGCAGCTTGTGAGAAAAGCCCTCCTGACGTCGAGATTCGATGACAGATTCCATGCAGTTAATTTGAACATTGCTGGATTGTCGTGAACTCGACGCCCCCGGCGTTGTGTAAGGAGATCTGGACGGTCCGGCAGAATGTGTGGGTAGTCTACGACAAGATTGAGGAGACTCGTGAACCATGATCGTGTCGGCCAGAAAGGAGCGATTAGAATGACTGTGCAATTCTCGCTCTCGATCTTTTTGAGAACCATCGGAATTAGTATGGTCGGAGGATACGCGTAAGCGTACATTCCTGACCACGGAACCGCTAGTGCATCCACGGCGTGCGCTGATGGATCCGGAAACGGGCTCACATATACTCAGAGCTTTTTGTTGTCCTTCGTGGCAAATAGGTCTACATGAGGAGTCGATCACTGAAAGAAGACTTGTCGGAGTACCAAGTCGTTCAGCTGCCATTCGGTCGGACGAACTCTCTGTTGACGAGACAGAGAGTCCGCAAGCCCGTTCCGTATCCCGGAATATGCGCTGCTCTCAGGGTCACCTGATGCGTGATGCACCACTGGAATAGCTTCCAGGTCATGAAACATAGCTGGTGGGATCTGGTTCCTCCCTGCTTGTTTATGTATGCGACCACTGTTGAGCTGTCCGACCTTACCAGAACAACATTCTCCCGCAGGAGTGGGAGAAACTGTTTCAACGCTAGGATGATTGCTCTCATCTCCAAGAAATTGATATGCCAAGTCTTTTCCTGTGCAGTCCACATTCCTTGTGCCAGGTTCTCGTCCAGATGTGCTCCCCAGCCGTCCATGGAGGCGTCCGTAAATAGAACTAGACTAGATTCCGGCGGATGCAACGGGGCCTCCGTGATGAGGTTGTCCCGGTTCCGCCACCAGCCGAGGGCTGATAATAGATTCGAGTCTATTGGGATTTGTTGGTTCAAATGACCTGTGCTCTGTTTCCAGAAGGACATTAGGTACATTTGTATGGGTCTGCGTCGAAGTGGACCGTAGTTGACCACTTCTCCCAGACTGACCAGTCAACCCAGAAGTCGCAAGAACTCTCTCGCCGGGAGAGCTCGGCAGGTGAAGAACACCGCGAGCATCTCCTCCAGCAGATCTAGGGCAGCCGGCGAAGGCCGAACCCGCCCGATCCGGAGATCGAACTGAATCCCCAGGTATATGAAGAACGGTGACGGGGTCAGCGCTCACTTGGGTATGTTGACTATCCAGCCGCTGAGAAGCGCATGGAATAGTGACAACCTGATCGCATATGTGACTGCCGTTTCCGACGGTCCCTTGACCAACCGATGTAGGTGCTGATATCCACACCACACCTCCGTAGGACGACCAATAAGGCATCCACTACTCGTGTGAAAACTCGAGAGGCAGATGTAATTCCGAACGCTAACGCTTGGAATTCTAATATCTTGCCGTCGATGGCGAACCGTAGATACTTTTTGTAGTCCGAATGGATCGGTACGTGAAAGTATGCGTCCTTCAAATCTATTGATGTGGCCCACATGCCGACCCGAAGGCCGGCCCGTACAGATCGAAGAGTTTCCATCTTGAATCTCTCGATGCGAATGGAACGGTTGAGGGGTCGTAGAAGACTGGTCGCCATCCCCCGTTTTTTCTGGACACCAAAAACATCCTGGTGTAAAGCCCCGGATCCATTTCCGGATCTTTCATCTCTACTACAGCCGTTTTGGCGAGGAGGGAAGTTATCTCGTCCCGTATAATAGAAATTTGACTCGAGGTAACGGGGTCACCAGTGGGGTCCCAGTCAGCGATGGAGAACGGTTTGAAGTGCTCCATTCCATTCGGTATCCTTCCACGACAATCTGCCTTACCAGCCCGTCTGCGCTGTACCGATTCCACCAAGAGGTGAAGTGCGCTAGACGGCCTCCGACCGGCAGTTCCCTTGCACCGACACAGAAGTGCCGAGTCCGGTGGGGCCCTCCCCCAAACTCGTGCTGAGCTTGAGGTTGGTGTCCTGGGCAGTGGGGGGAGCGCACACTGACTTGTCAGGGGTGCTTCCCACCCTTACCAGCGGGCTTAGAAGGGTTGTTAGACCCTTTCTTACCCTTCCCCTTGCCACGGTAGCCTCTTCTGGCTTTCTTGGGCTTCCAAGAGCCAGAGAAAGAATCAGCGGGCTTGGAAACGCTGGCTTTGCGTTTCCCCTTAGCAAGGGTCTGGTGTTGCTTGACCATGGACTCAAGCTCCTGAGAGTCAATATGACCTTGAGCAGCATAAGCTTTGAGTCCGTCGGAGAAAAGCTCTTCATTACCAAGAGGTAAGTTGATGAGGTTCTGTGCATGGTCTTTCGAGCCCAGCCAAGAAGAGTCTCCGTCGGGCAATCTGCACTCTGGCTATCACCCTAGTCAGAAGGCCCAACCCCGTTGCAGTAGCCAACTGCATACAGTGGTAGAACTCTGGGGGTGCCTGAGGAACCGATAGCGATTCTCCATCGCCAGCCGGAAGCACCACGGGTTTCGGAATCGCTTCCGCATCCATGGAATGCAACCGGGACACCGCGTCGTCAGCATGGCTGTGGTCGTACCAACTGATGGAGTGTGTCGAAAACTGCCCCGATGAAGCGACGATATTGTGCCGGTACAAACTCTGACTTTTGAGGATGAGGGATGAAGCCAAGATGTTGAAGGACGAGTAAAACGAACCGGATCTGGGCGTTGAGTAGAGACTTGTCCATTGCCCAAATGAAGATGTCGTCTATGTAAACCTCTATGCGAATACCCCGTAGATGCATGACTGGTGCTGTGATGCTATGATGCGGGTGAAAAGCCATGGGGCGATGTTGACTCCGAACGGGAGCATCTGCTACTCGAATCGTCGCCCGGCGATGGCAAAGCGTAGGTATCTACGATGTCGAGGATGAATGGGTATGTGCAGATAAGCGTCTTGTAGATCGATGGAGGCCAGCCAATCCCTGTGATGTAGATGGGCCTGGATCGATGAAACCGACGTCATCTTGAAATGAGGAGGTGGTGACAGGTACAGCTTGTTGAGACATCTCAGGTCGATTATCATACGCATCTGATCGGAATCTTTCTTCGGAACCAGGAAGACGTGGCTGTAGAAACTGACTGTCCTCGGCCTGAGGCAGCTCTCTGACCGCACCTTTTGTAATGAGAGTGGTGACTGATGAAAGAAGTGTCTGAACGTGTCCTGAGGGAACTGGCAGCAGTGATGGACGAGGACGAGAGATGAGCTCGGGATGGTCCTGGAAGGTGAAGCGAAATCCCTCTTAGTGTCCTTAGAATCCAAACATCGTCTGTAATGAACTGCCAATTTTCCCAGAAATGCTGCAGATGAGCGCCGACGACAGGATGACTGAAATGACGGAAGGCGGGCAGACGAAAGGAATGTATACTGTCACTTGTTGGAGGCACCTCTACCTCTACCTCTAGCGCCTCTCCGACGTCGTCCACGGGAAGTTGAAGACTTGGCCAAGGGACGAAAACCATCAGAAGGGGTCTCCCGTTGGGTCGTATTCTGAGCTGAACCTCGGTTCATCTTCTGACTGGATGCGGACGAGGCAGAACCTGGGCGACGAGAAGCAGCAGGCATAAGTCTAGACGTTCTCTCCTCCCGAATACCAGGCATGATGGTTTGAATTGCGTTGTTGAACAGAAATTTGAAAGTCAACGGCTGGTGAATCAAAGTGTTTTGGGCAGAAGCCAGAACCTCGGGTTTGGTGTTACGCAACACTGCCTTACGCTGAGATTGAAGAAGGGAAGCATATGCGAAAGCGGAAGCCTCGATTACATGACAATTCGACTTGTTCAGCGTGTAAAAACATCCCCGTAGATAAGCTTGATGTCCGGGAGATATGAGAACGGCACCCTTAGGTTGACGGATAGAAGGATCAAACACCAGACGAGATGAAGCAGACAGGAACCAGTTGGTGTACGATGTAATGCGCTGAATGGCGATGAACATCTGTTGAAGACGCTCCACTTCCTTAGCCGTAAGGGTGATGGCAGCTTTGTTATTTTTCACAACTTGATCCAAATCCAAGTCCAGTATAGGAGGCTTGTCTGGAAGTACGCTGTCATGAATCCTATAAAATGAGAAACTAGGCTTCTTTAACTTGTCACGGTCCTCTAGTTGACGGTTGTAAGTAGACAATAAGAACGCCCACTCCGGAGACGCTGCACAGGAAGTCGGTGCTGTAGCCGCTGATGGTTCGGATGGGACGACAGTAGAAGCCATAGTCACGGGCTTACATCTCAAAATAGACGACGATCCAGTACTAGTAGGTTCAGGCATCTCAGGAACAAGAGCCATCAAAGCCGCCATCTTGTCAGGAAACGGTAAATCTCCCTCATCCGGTAGAGGTGATGACTTCCGCACATGAGTGGAGGATGCCGACGAAGAATGACGATCAGGAGACACATCGTGAAGATCTCGAAGAGCAGATGTAGTCAAGGGAGCAAACTGGTCCGTACCCGACAATGAGACAGGAATAGGACGAAGCGTTAGTAGACAACAACCGATCAAGTGGATGGCATGGCTGTGAAACATCAGTGGGGGGGGGGGTTGTCGCCCAAGTCGTGGTGACTGGCCATGAATCATGAGTTCGTGCTTTCTTAACTGACTCGGTCGTTTGAAGAGTTGACCACAATCGCTACATTGTTCCGTCATACCCTCATGGAGTATCCGTTCGTGGTGCCGTAGAACAGGTTTCACAAGTATACTGCAGGGCATTGTGGGTGGAGGCCTCGTGGCATCTTAAATTATTTAGACAAGTAAACTGCTTCAGGCAGGTCATACAAGAGAACATGTCGGCTGCGTATCAGGGAATGCTGAAGACTCCGATATACCGCCACTTTTATAAGCCCTCACCAACCGCATTGGGTATGTTTACAATTCCTGTAGGCTCTTATCCAATCAGAAGCCGCCATTTCAGAAAGTTCAATTTTCGGTATTGTTCGCTCAGATCTGTTTGTCCTGAGTACAGACACCACCACCACCGCCGGGCATTGACACCACCACCACCACCGGGCGTTGACACCCGTCAACGCCCGGTGGTGGCTGTAGTTCCCGTGGGATGGAGCTCTTGGAGCTTGGAGCTCTTAAATCTCGGAAGTGACATCATCGTACACATGCGCACGCACCTGTGGTGCACCCGCACCCTGGCTGCACCACAAATTCAAGATGGTCATCATAGCAGCCATATTTAAAATCATATCGACACCACATGAACAAATTCTGATGTACTGGGGGAACATGCATGCCAAGTTTCAGCGTAATGAGCCAAGCGGTTTCATCATCAGAGATGATGACGGACGACGGACAATCAGTCCATGACATTAGCCCATCGGCCTTTGCCCAGATAAGCTAAAAATGCATGTATATGCTCAAATGTATTGGCCTCTGACATGATTAACAAGGGCCCAAGGGGCTTCAATATACGCCTGTATATCTGGAATTACATTGGTTCAAATTTCAAGGTTGTTTAATAGCCTTGATTCCAATTGATCTAGCAAATCCAGATAAAGGTCTACAATTTTTTGCTTATGAGAATGTAACATATATCACATCTTATATTGAATGATAAACTAAAATGAGCTTAACTCTTGGTAAATAGTTGACCTTGAAGCAAGAGCTGAGACACAAGAAAATAGTAGTTTTCCTGCAAATGGATTCCTTTCAGAGGAGAGAATTTTTCATGAAGGAAGAAGAAAGTGATGAAGTAAACCTTTGTTCTTGAGTTAATAAACATGTGTGAAGTTCATAAAGGACTCCTCTCCCCGTTAAATTAGTAAATGTATGGTTTTTATTTCACAACAGCTTAACTAAATGAAGCGTTTCAAACATGGGAGACAAATCCACAGGACAATACCATATAAATGCAGGGGAAAGAACTTCGAATATTCCAACAATATTCCAACACATTTAGTCAGCTAAGCTTGATTCAGTTTTTGGGGACTGCGACCTAGACCTTTGACAAATTGATCTCATATGTATGGCTCCACTTTGCCATGCGAGTAAGGTATACTCAAAGTTTGGTATCAATCCATACCTTGAAACTAGAGCTATCGCATGGACAACAAATGTTAATGGATGAATGGACAGAACGCAACATCGCATTACACGACCTCGTCTTCGACAGGCATATGAAAATGTGACTTTTAATGATTTCTTGATTTTAGGGTCACAGTGACCTTGACCTTTGACCTCAATTTTGGTACACAACACATCGTCTTCCCTCAATCTATCAATGCACACAAAAAATCATGATTTTTAATGATTTCCTGATTTTGGGGTCACAGTGACCTTGACCGTGGCCTAAATTTTGGTACATGACAAACCGTCTCCCCTCAATTTCTCAATGGACACAAAAAATCATGATTTTTAACAATTTCACGATTTGGGGTCACAGTGACCTTGACCTTTGACCTTGACTTACATTTTGGTATGTGACACATTGTGTCCCCCTAATGTTTATACGGACACAAAAAATGTTATTTTTAATAATTTCCTAATTTTGGGGTCAGTGACCTTTGACCTTGACCTAATTTTTGGTATGCATCACTTCACTTCCGTCTATTGAATCCACTCACAAAAAATTTGAAATTTTTAACATTTCCTGATTTTTCGATCACACTGACCTTTGACCTCTGACCTTGACCTACATTTAATATGCAACACATCGTTCCCCCCTAGGGCATCCACTCACCAAAAATTTGAACTGTAGATAGAAAACTGTCAACGATCAATGATTTCCTGATTTTTGGCAACAGTGACCTTTGACCTCTGACCTCGACCTCAATCTCGGTACGCGACACATCATCTCCACCTAGCGTATCCACTCACAATAAATTGCAACTGTGGATAGAAAACGTTCACAGATATAGACCGGACACGAACACTTCAGTGATTTCCTGTTTTTTAGGCCAGTGACCTTTGACCTGTGACCTCGACCTTCATTTTGGTATGCGACACATCGTCTCCCCATAGGGGATTGAAAATCATCAATTTCAAGAATAATATTGATTGGGTAAAAGTAGAAATTCAGTTTTTCGCTACTGGTAGTGTTTGTTTATGTAATATCC
>JAVTVY010047124.1:0-24297 GCA_036873755.1 Hanleya hanleyi | reverse complement strand
GGATGGACTTGTTTCATCACCTTGTAAATGTAAATGCCGTAGCTTTCCCTCCTCCGCCTCCTTCTTTTCCCAGCACCACCCTTTGGTGCTCGTTTCTTTATCGCCTTCTTGGCGCCTTTGGAACCAGTCGGTGTTTTGTGAGCCATGACGCAAATAGGAATATGTGACACTGGTGCGGTTCAAGAGAATCGGTGAGTTCGAACGCCTGACCCGCTCTATTTATATCCTGAAGCCGGGATTGAAATTTCCGGCTATGATGCAAATGTGACTGACAATAAACACACAACAATGAGAAACCCTCAACAGTCAGATTAACTGTTGACTCAGTTAATCAGATTTTATTTGTCTCATTAAAGTTACAAATGCAAAAGGCATTTTGGAAATTCTTTGTGTGTGGAACAAACATCTGAGCTTTTACAGGTGATATAATTAGTATTAATTTCATGTGGTTTTAGACTGATATAAAGTGAATTAATGCATAAATGATTTGAAGCATTGAAGATTTGAACTGAGGTCGCGATTTTGAAAAAAAGCATGTAATTGTATCTATGTGAATTTCCTTTCTTCCATTTACCTTTTATTGTATCTTGAAAGTTCATTTGCTCATAATTACCAGCTGTGTTAAATGAACCTCGTCATATTTGGCATTGACTATTTGGCCCTAGTACTGACAACTCAGTCATTTTTTGCCTATATTTGCTCCAAAAGGTCTCAATTTTGTCGCAGAAATGGCATAACAATACAAGAGATGTTACCCAGCATTATCAGTATGATATTTATTTCAACCACATTTAGCAAGAAAAAAAATAATTTTAATAATTAAAAAAATTATTAAAATTAATTAAAAATTTTATTTTATTTTATTAATAATTTAATAACATAAATTTGAAACAACCCTAATATTTGAACTTAGTTCAGGAGTCATCATGGACAAAATTGGGCTGATCCAGTAAAAACTGTAGCCACAGTGACGATTTAAAGTTCTCTGGTCAAATGTGAAAATGTCGTGAGTCAGGAATGGAACCATTGTTAAAATAAGGAATGCTCTCATCTGAACAAACCATACCCATCCCCAAACATTCTTGAGAAGGCACAGATAAAACTATGCACAGATAGAGATTTTACAGCCTATATACCAAGGGTACCCCCTTTATAATTTCCCCCTCAGTTTGCCCCATATGACTTAAAACTGAGGTACAAGTAAAAAGTACAATATCTCACTAACCTGTACATATTTTTCCATCTGGTAAAAAGCACCAAGTCGACAATCCTTCTGCCTATAAAAAGAAGTATAAAGCATTAACTAGATATGTTAAACACTATTTTTAATTATTTTTTCATTATTTTAATTCATATTTTATGAAATTATTCAAATTAAAGTTTAAAAATAAAGAAAACTTAAATTCAAAATGTGTCAAAACATAATTTGTTTTCAACCTGCTCATTTAGGCTACATTTGGTAAAAATTTCCTTCATGGCAGTGGTTAACTTCTCCATGTAATCAGTGGGTCATCCCAGTAGTCTATCAAATGGGATTTAAATTTGATGTTGATACAAAGATCAAAGACATGTTTAATCCTGTAATAAGTGACAGCAAGATACACAAATGTGTACACAACATATACCAAAATATAACACAGAGGTGTTTATGGTATACACAACTCCCATATAGAGAATATATGTCAGTTCAATTGGATGGATCTACATCTCATCAAGATCTTGCTGGCAGTAATTAGAAACATGCACATATTACTTGTAAACAGTTATTATTACTGAGAAAACTCCTAAATAACATTGAGGAATATATTCTGTGTCAGATTTCAAGTCCATGAATGCAATGTCTGCAAGCAGGCAACACTTGTCAAAACACAACATAGAAGAAAAAAAGGAATAAAATTCAATGACAACATATCTGATGGTCATTTGCTGATCTCTGCTACATTAACAACCATGAAAGATGAGGGCAGCTGGAAGTTGCCTAACTTAAACTGTTAACTGTTTGGTGAAAGATTAAAGTGGCAACTTACAGTGAGAAAGGCCTATCTTCCAACAGAGTTGGAGGCATACCTCTGAGTCACACTGTGCGAAATTCCCAGAGTTGATGTGTGTGTGTGTGGGGGGGGGAGAGGTTTCGTCCGTCGACTTCCTCTGCCATGAACCCCCCTCCGAGGCCTCCTCGAGGGCGCCCGACAACGAGAAGTTCTAATGTCAATGCCCGAACACAATCTCCTTCAATTGCAAGTGGTGTAAACAAAGACATGATGACATCACTAATTAGTCTAGTTGTTGAAGTCTTATTTATATTTGTACAGAAACAAAACACTGCTCAGAGATTGGCCAAAATCATGTTATGCGTTGAACGGCATTTGGGAGCGGAGTCTTTCAACAAGGAGAAACTCCTCCATGACCTCAATAAATTTGCATCAGAGGGAGTCACGGATCTCGATGAGGGTGAATAATGGACATACACCATAACATATACATCTATGTCGTACTTATTTTATTATATTTTACTATGGGTTTTACAATATTACAACAAAATATCCAGTCTTTAACTGCTCATGGACAGGAATTTAAATTTTACCTGTCTGAGCTTAAGGATCAACCTGATGTTGTATGTCTACAGGAGACCTTTTTAAAACCTCAACTAAATTTTACATTCCCAGGGTATACCATCAAAAGATTTGACCGAGCAAATGCGGATAGAGGTGGGTTGGCTATGTTTATTAAGAATGGCATTTCATTTACAGAGGTCAAGTTACCTGTTTTTGATATTATAGAATGCCAATGCTATCAAATAGCCATAAATGATGGTAACCCTGTTAATATTATAAATTTATACAACCCTTGTAAAACATTGAATATTACTGATTTTGATTCCCTTTTCAATGCTGTAAATAATACATGTATATTATGTGGTGATTTTAATGCATACAATCCGTTATGGGGAAGTAATAAAACGGATATTAATGGAAGGGTTTTATATGAGGTAATTGATAAATTCAATTTAATAGTTATGAATGATGGGTCTCCTACAAGACTAGATACTCATTCTGGTAATATGACCCCATTAGATCTCACATTATGTACTTCTGATGTATCATGTGTAAACAATTGGTCGGTTGATTATTCAGCCCCATGTGCATCAGATCACTATCCTATACATTTTAGCTTTGGTTTTAATCCATATAATAATCATCTAGGCAATCCACCCAAATGGAAACTTAAAAAAGCTGACTGGGTGAAATATGGTAAAGAATGTGAGGTCACTTTTAATCAAGATCTTTTTAATAACGACATAGATGTATATGCTAACAATATTATAGACGCTTTTAATCAGGCTGCTAGTCAATCTATACCCAAGTCTAAAGGGTCTGTTTTTAATAAAGCTCCGGTTCCGTGGTGGACGAATGAGTGCACTCAAGCTATTAAGGAGAGGAAAACCGCTAAAAATAGGGCTAGACAGACCAGGTTAATGGAAGACATTATTGTTTATAAAAAGAAGAAAGCTATTGCTCAGCGTGTGATTAAATCTACTCAGAAAGCTCATTGGCGTAAATTTTGTTCAAGCATAAATAGTTCCACGTCAATTAAGCAAGTATGGGCTCAAATAAAGGCAGTTAGTGGAAAACATAAGTCCAATAATATTCCCACAATTAAATCGGATAATGTAGATCATGTCACTAATGCAGATAAATGTGATGTACTGGCCGATTCATTTGCATTTGTTTCCAGCTCTGATAATTACGATCAAGCGTTTTTAACCCACAAACAAAATATGGAAACTCAACACCCTTTTAATAATATTTCATTTGATGACATGCCGATAAACGAAGATTTTACTATGCTTGAACTAAAACAAGCTTTACACTCCAATAAAGATTCCTCTCCAGGAGAGGATAACATATCTTACAGCATGATCAAAAATTTACCAGAACAATGTCTTAATGTATTACTTTTATTTTATAATACAGTCTGGTCTGGCATGCGTCTTCCTGCGGCGTGGGGGAGAGCCATAGTTATACCGGTTCCTAAGCCTGGTAAGGACTCCTCTCTCCCCACGTCGTACAGGCCCATTGCTTTAACTTCAAATTTATGTAAAGCTATGGAAAAAATGATCAATGCTCGCCTTCTATGGTTTTTAGATAAAAATAATATTTTATCCTCTATACAGAGTGGATTCCGCCGGAACCGGAGTACAACAGACCATGTTGTTACTTTTGAAGATTCTATTCATAAGTCATTATTAAATAAGGAATACTTTTTATCCGTTTTCTTAGATATAGAGAAAGCTTATGATATGGTGTGGAGACGTGGTCTTTTAATTAAAATGCATGGTATGGGGATTTCGGGCAAGATGTTGGGATGGGTCAAGAGCTTTTTATCCAACCGTTTTATTCGTGTACGCATTGGTCGTGAGTTATCTCGCTTGGTTTTAGTGGAGAATGGTACGCCCCAGGGCAGTGTTATATCTCCCACGCTTTTTAATATTGCAATCAATGACCTACCATCTGCCCTTAATCCCAAAATAAATTGCTCATTATTTGCCGATGATAAGGCTATATGGTTTAAATGCCGTAATTTTAGTACTGCTAAGAAATATATTCAACTGGCTTTAAATGATATTAAGAA
Source organism: Hanleya hanleyi (assembly GCA_036873755.1). Classification (NCBI taxonomy): domain Eukaryota; kingdom Metazoa; phylum Mollusca; class Polyplacophora; order Lepidopleurida; family Hanleyidae; genus Hanleya; species Hanleya hanleyi. Next base: position 19,665 of record JAVTVY010047124.1, on the reverse strand, counting down.
ATGGAGTCTGATGTGGGGGTTCAAGTTTTCCTCTGTCAAAACTGAGGCTGTTGTTTTTACCAAACGTATTGTCCGAGGTCAAATTGATCTTCTTTTAAATAACACTGCTGTCAAAGTATCGAACTCATTTAAGTATCTTGGCGTTATATTTGATAAACGTTTAACTTGGCAACAACATATAACATCTGTTGTTGACAAGTGTCACAAAGTTTTAAATTTAATGCGTTCTGTGTCTGGGAAATCCTGGGGAGCTGATCGTACATCACTTTTACTTCTATATCGAGCTCTTATACGCTCTCGTCTAGATTATTGTTGTGAGGCATATGATTCCGCATGCGCCACTCTGAAAGGCAAATTAGACTCTGTCCAGTGCTCGGCACTTCGTATATGTACAGGGGCGCTCAGAACAACACCACTGAATGTTTTACAAGTTATGAGTAATGAGTGGCCCCTGTATATTAGACGGCGCATGCGGACTCTTAAATACTCCCTGAAATTAAAATCTTCTAAAAACAACTCTGCAATATCTGTTTTTAACCCCACTAAATATGATCGATATTACATTGATAATACAAGACACCCAGAACCATTTAGCATAAGATCATCTTTTATAAATAATACACTTGATACTAATGACCTAGATATACAGCAAAATATTACAACTGCATTTCCCCCATGGCAATTAAAATGCCCCAGTATTTGTCTTGATTTACATCATAGAATTAAGAAATCTGACCCCCCACATCAGATTGAAGCAATTGCAAAAGAATATATTTTCTATAATTGGACTCAGTATCTACAGATTTTTACCGATGGATCGAAGTGCCCAGAGTCTGGGAAAACTGGATCATCTTTTACCATACCCGAGATTAATTATAATAAGTTTTATCGTGTATCTGACCACGTCTCTGTTTTTAAAACTGAACTCTTGGCTATTTTATTATCACTTCGTTTTTTATCTGAATTTAGACCAGCTCGAGCTGTTATTTTTACTGACTCACTTAGCTCTCTCCAAGCAATGATACATTTTATTTGGAATAAATCCTGTCCGGTTTTGTTTGAAATTTTACACGAATATATAACGCTATTCCACCAAGGCATTAATGTATCATTTGCTTGGATTCCGTCTCATGTGGGTATACCGGGGAATGAACAGGCAGATACGCTTGCTAAACAAGCCTTAAATTTGGCAAATATTACATCTCCTCTCAAGCTATCTGTACCTGAGGTAATATCAATGCTAAAACCTCGGTTTATCCGCATGTGGCAAGACGACTGGGACACCTCTAATAAGGGACGATTTTATTATTCTTTTAATCCTTCCGTTACTTTGTCTCATGATTTCACTTTATCGTGCCGACGATCGGAAGTTTTATTTTTAAGAACGCAGTCTGGTCATCTACCCACGAATGCATATTTACATAGGTTTAATCTCCATGAGACGGGTTTATGTGATGAATGTTTAGTCGAGGATAATATTCCCCATTTATTGTTTTACTGTTCCCGCTATGATAATGAGCGTTTTAGATTTTATGATCATCTTTTACAGGCAGGTGTTTTTAACCCGTCCATGGAGACTGTATTTAAATCAGCTAGAAACCGTGGTAAGGTGTACCAGGCTGTCGCCAATTTTGTTGGCGGCTGTCGCCGATTTTAATTAATGATCTAATCTGCATGTAATGTGAATTTAATACGTGTTGCATGTGTCTCAGCGTCTTGGCTAATGTGATGTCAGCTTTTATTTTGTATAACTTTATCTACCGTCTGTGATAAGCATGTGAATTATATTTAATCCTTGTATTGATTTTATTGCATGTGTTTGCATGTGTTTTTTTTTTTTTTTTTTTTATTTAATAATCTGTGATATGCATGTGTTAACTTTTCAGTCATTATACATTTTAAATTAAATTAATCTAGGAATGAAATTTTATTTAATGTTGTGCCCATCTATATTTTCTGATTATATTGGTCACTATAATAGTACATGCATATATTTGTAAATTTGATAGACAGGAGTTTACATCAAATTTCGCTTTTATTGCTAAACACTGTTTTAAATAATGTCTTGCTTGTTCTGGTTGGACATCGGTGTCGGAGGATCGGTGTCTGAAGATATTCCGGTGTTCACCAGAATGAGTATGGATATTTCATCAAATTGTCCAATATACATTTTCTTATTTATGCTTAAGGGTGGGGAGGGGGGGAACAATTTTGTTTTAAATAATGTCTTTGCTCGTTCCGGTTGGACATTACTGTCTGATGATACCACGAGGTCATCGGACACGGTCTTAACCGGAATGAGTAGAGATGTTATGTTATGTTACATCTTTTTTAACAAGCGCACAAATACTCTTGTCTAAAATAATATGAATTTATTATTAATTAAACATAAAATATGCATGTGCTGTTTGGGCCTTTATGATTCAGTTATATATATATGATAAATAGGGTCGTTATTTAATATATGCATGCTGGTTGTTTTTATGTTATCTTTTAAAGTTTAAACTAGTACCCTTCCTTCTTACAAAATAACGCCTCTGGAGCCCCAGTTTACATGTTTATATGTCCCATTGAGTATCTTAAAAACACAGTATTTCTTTTAAAATCAAACGTGGAGTATTTGTTTTTTATGGTCAAGTAAAGTTTTAATTGTGTTTTTTTTTTAAAAAAGCAACCTCAATGGTATGGCCTACATCATCCAACTTAGGATGGGAGGCCACAAATTCAAAATCTGTCTGTCTGTCTGATGCGCTTCACTGCATTCTGCTGACTTCCACAGCTTCGCAACTCCTTAAACCATGGCTCCAAAAACACCTACCGGCTCCAAAGGCGCCAAGAAGGCGATGAAGAAATCTGCACCAAAGTCTGGTGACAAGAAAAGGAAGAGGAGAAGGAAGGAAAGCTACGGAATTTACATCTACAAGGTGATGAAACAAGTATGACACCGGTATTTCCTCCAAGGCTATGTCCATCATGAACAGCTTCGTCAACGACATCTTCGAGCGTATCGCCGCTGAGGCTTCTCGTTTGGCTCACTATAACAAGCGATCGACGATCACCAGTCGGGAAATCCAGACCGCTGTCCGTCTCCTTCTTCCCGGCGAGTTGGCCAAGCACGCCGTCTCTGAAGGTACCAAGGCTGTCACCAAGTACACCAGCAGCAAGTAAATTAGGCGTTAATCGCTTAATCAAAGGCCCTTTTCAGTGCCAACCATCTCTCTCGAAAGAGAACTTCTATCTTATGCACAATCAATTTGAACACCAGACATACAAAACCCCCAAACATTTTCACTTATTTCATTTTATGAATGTCAAGTGTTTATGTATTACATAAGTGTGTATATACTACACAAATACGCACATGGTTGATACACAGCCCTATAGGATTATAAAAGAAATACTTCAGAGGTATCTCGTATAACGCTATACATATATATATATTGTGACTTACAGATTAAGTTTTAATACATAAATCCTTCGTATTTTTCGTTAAAAAATATAGGACCATTTTGTTAAGAGTGAAATATACGGTATACGCTGGAATACGGAGGAAATAATTTAACTCGGACACTGATATTGTCTGATCCTGTAACGTGTATTTGTATACAACTCGGTATATGTATATACCTGGCGTTTGTTACATACATCCGGCTGTGTATATGAACTGAGCAGTGGGGGTTAAATTACAGGTATGGTGTATAGGCTAAATAAAAATGTGATAATAAACATACATTTAGATCTAACGTGGGGTGGTCGCCGTTATATGTATGTATAGTATTACCGGTATAGCATATGACCGACAGAAACAGTCGAAACAGTCAAGTTTCCACTTGAACTATGAACAGAGAACGAACCATATTCCGTATTTAAATTGGATGATATAGGCCAGGCCATTGAGTTTGCTTAAAAAAAGAAGAACCAATTCAAATTAAAACGGTACTTGAATATAAAAATAAATACTTATTACGTGTTGTCTTCAAATAAATACTGTGTTGTTTTTTTTTTAAAAGATAAAAAAATCAAACATTTATAAACAATGTTTCTGTTTGTAACTAAGTCAAACCTGCTTTAATTAATGCCATTAATCCCTTATTAATTGCACAATCAAACGTAGAAAACGGAAGTTTAAAAGAAAAAGTTAACTCCCCTAGGAGAAGAGTTGTCCGCCCCTAGGAGAGCTCTCCACTCAAATCCAGCGTGGTCACCATATAGGCGACTGTAGCCTCATTTCTCATCCTCTTTCTCAGACCGAGACCAGTAATGAAACAAGGCCGCGGTACGAGGGGACGGAAGGGTGGGCACATTAAATTAAAGCAGGTTTGACTTAGTTACAAACAGAAACATTGTTTATAAATGTTTGATGTTTGCTACCTAAGTCTTAAACCTGCTTTAATTAATGCCACAGTACCAACATACGGAGGTGGGAACCTCGGACTTGTAGTATATCAAAGTAGGCTAAGTGACCGCTGGAATAACACAGAAAAACATGGGCATAGCATGAACAATCCATAATCAGCAAATGAAACCTTGATTATCAATATAAAAAGGTTAAACATGTGAATAAGATACTGATGTACTTATCTTTGATTGTTCACAGCCATGTAGCTGTGTTTGTGGTGTGGAAATTATTAATTTCCCCCCGAGAGAGTACTGCAACGCAGTGTATAGGTACTTCTCGGGAAGCCGTTTATACCAAGAGAGGACCTCAACCCTGGGATATACAGTCTACTTGGTATGACTTATTATCTTGGCTGTTCCTAAGACCGGTCGAGGCAGGGTCTGTTCCGGGCCTAGTGATCGCCAAGTCACACCACTCTCAGTCCACAATCGTCTTTCATCCAACCATCATTTTAGGGAGTTGAGTGCAAAGACGGCGCTGAGATCATTGAGAAGGACGTCAGATTCAACCTGAAGGACACAATCAAAACCGCAGTTAAGGTAAAGATCACACTCACCATGGAAACATACATCTTAGGGTGATGATACAGTGTCTGACATCTCTTTAGAGGATCCAAGGTATTCCATCTGACTTATTTCTTCCTTCCATATGAGATCAATCAATTGTGGACCAATAGTATGAATGAGATGAGATGATACAGCAATTTGCAGATTTGCTGTGATGATTCAAACTGCCGCCCCCCCCCCCTTTTTTTGGAATTTAGTTGACCACGTGTTGGGCCGCTATCAACGGCCCAAACGTGGATATCCCTTCTGCCTGGACTGACATATCTCTCAGATAGAAGTTGGTGAACGTGGAGTTCGTCGTCCAGGCACAAGATTGGACAATGTCATGGAGGGATAAATTCTTCCATAATGGCCATGACGAAGCAATGGCGCGAATCTCATGAGACGAAGCATTCGACAAGAGAGGGGGAGCGTCTATGGCCAACTGATAAGACCATTTTATGGTTTTTTTCAACCACGCGGCGATGGTATTTTTGGTAATATCACGCAAAGCCGACGGGCGAAGCGACAGAAATAACAAGCGCCGAGAGCCGCGAGCGGAGTCGGTACGAGTAAGATAGTGGCGAAGAGCCCGGACCGGGCATAAGAGGAGGTCGTCTTCGAGCCCATGCACAAAGTCTGACAACGCCGGAATGGAGTACGATCGTTGAGCGCACGGACCTGAACGCACAGACTCATTTTTGGCAATAAATTCAGGAATGGGCCGAAAAGAAATACGAGACCAATCCGCCGTCCAGGTCATAGAAGATCTTTCAAGAGCATGAAGTTCAGATACTCTAGACGCTAAAGCAAACGCCGCCAGAAAGGCGGTCTTATAAGACACAGCTTTAATAGAGGCGGATTCCAAAGGTTCAAAGGGTGGATGAATCAGAGCACACAGAACCACACCAATATCCCATTTCGGTAACAGTTGGCGCGTACAGCGAGACTGTAACGCGAAGGCGCGAATGAGCGCAGAGATATTATCGTTTAGACTAATGTCTACACCCGAAGTAAGGCGTAACACCCTAGCCAGAGCAGATCGATATCCTTCAATGGTGCTGATTTGAAACTTCTTATCACGATGAAGATGAAGGAGAAAGTCAGCTACTAAGGGAACAGAGGCAGAGTCGGGATCGGCATCATGTCCTCGGCACCAGGAGACGAAATAGGCCCATTTCGCCTGATAGAGCTGCGATGTGGAAGATCGATTGGCTGAAACCATCGTTCGTGCAACCTCTGCTGAAAATCCCTGGACTGCGAGAGCATTCTGGATAGTCTGCAAACGTGTAGGTTGAGCCACCGAGGGTTGTGATGAAATAACCCGTGCGGTTGACGTAACAGGTCGGGCCACACTGGCAAACGACGTGGCGGGGCGGTGAGAAGCGGGAGCAATACCGGAAACCACTGTCGCCGAGGCCACCACGGGACTACGAGAAGAATGATGCAGTCGTGACGGGAAATCTTCTGAAGTACTTCCAGAATTAGGGCGATCGGTGGATATGCATAAGCCAGGAAGTTGTCCCAATTGATTGACAGGGCGTCGATGTCGAAGGCTTGAGGATCCCGAATCGGACTGACAAACAGGGTCAATTGGGCGTTGTTTCTCGTAGCAAACAGATCGATCAGCGGCGACTCCCAGATGATGGAGATCTGCTGGAACACCTCCGGATGAAGTTGCCACTCTGTCTGAAGTACGGTGTCCGGACGTGATAAGCTGTCCGCTAAGACATTGAGCCGGCCCGGAACATGGCGGGCGTGTAGATGGATGTGATGAAGACGAGTCCACTCGTAGAGATCCCACACAAGGCGAAACATTGGAAGCGAGCGTGTTGTTCCAAACTTGTTGATGTGAGCAATCACTGTGGAATTGTCCGTCGCAATGAGAAGAGACGAGTACATGAGACGATGACTCCAATGTTGCACCGCCAAAATGACAGCCTTCATCTCCAGAAGGTTGATGTGAAGACTGGCATCCAACGTTGACCATCTGCCGGATACTACTAATTCGTCTAGATGGGCACCCCAACCGGTCTCGGATGCATCGGTGTACAGATGATAACTCGGAGTCGGAAAACGGAATGGAACGCCCTGCATGACGTTGAGCCGGGATTGCCACCAGATCAGATATGGATGAAGAGACGTCAATACCGGCACCGCTGGGTTTATGGAAGGTGTCTGTAGGTAAGGATACAGATGATACTGTAGTGGACGCACCTGAAGTCGGCCGTAATGAGTTAGGTCCTGAGTGGAAGTGAGCAAACCTACCAAACTTTGCCACTGTTGACGTGTCCGTGACGTTGATGACAAAAACTTTCGGATTACCAGCTGAATTTTGTCCCAACGATCCTCCGGAGGATACACTAGTTGATGTCGGGTATCGAACACAGCGCCGATGTAACGGCGAACTTGAGCCGGGACCAACTCTGACTTGAGAGGATGAGGGATGAATCCTAGATGACGTAAGACCAGAAGTGTGAACTGGACTTGCATGTTGAGACGGGACTCTTCCGCTGCCCATAGGAGGATGTCGTCTATATAAACCTCTACCTGAATACCCCGCAGGTGTAGAAAAGCCATGACCGGTGAGGTAATGCGGGTAAACAGCCAAGGGGCTATGTTGACCCCGAATGGGAGAACCTGCCATTCGAAACGGCGTTCGTTGACAACGAAGCGGAGATAACGGCGATGACGAGGTTGAATTGGAACATGAAGATACGCGTCCTGCAGATCGACTGAGGCCAGCCAATCCCGAAGATGTACACGGGCCCGAATCGATGAAACAGTCGGCATCTTGAAATGAGGGGGGAGGGAGAGATGAAACTTGTTTAACACTTTTAGATCGATCACCATCCGCATCTGGGGCGAGTCTTTTTTGGGAACCAGAAACACGTGGCTGTAAAACCCAAAACTGTCCTCTGTCGGCGGTAATTCTCTGACCGCTCCCTTCTCGATGAGCGTGTTGACTGACGACAGAAGAGTCTGCACGTGACTCGCAGAGACTGGTAGGCGGGATGGGCGTGGCCAAATGATAAGTTTGGGGAGGGAACGAAAAGTGAACAGGAAGCCGCGCTCCAAAACTCTCAAAATCCAGGTGTCGTCGGTGATGAGACGCCAATTGTCTATGAAGTATTGAAGGCGGCCGCCCACAACATGATGATTGAACGTCCGGAAAGGAGGAGGCTGCAAAACGTCGGCTTGATCTGATCCGGGAACTCGATAGTCATTTACTGGAACGACCACCCCTCTTGGTTGATTTACCACGAAAGGAACGGCGCCCACGCCGCGGAGGTTTGTCAATACCCCGAAACCTCCCTCGAGCGCCGCCATCTTGTTGGGTGGAAGAGGAGTTACGGCCCCGCCTCGAACGACGATCCGACGAACCACCCCGAGCAACAGCCCCAATCAAACGCGCAGTACGTTCCTCGCGGATGACCGGAACAACAGACTCAATAGAATTGTTGAAAATGGCGCTGGAAGCTAATGGTTGATGAAGCAGAAAATCCTTAACCATAAAGGACACGTCCGGCTTGACCGCCTTAAGTAAGGCGTTGCGTTGCGCTTGGAGAAGCGAAACGTATGAATAAGAAGAGGCCTGAATAACTTGATGATTAGCCTGTACTAGGGTTTCAATGAAACCCCGCAAATAAGCCACACGACCCGCAGACAAAGAAGTCGATCCATCGTCCTGGTGTAACTCCGGGTCCAAGGCAATCCGAGAAGCCGCTAACAAAAACCAATCAGTGATTGAGGAAGCACGTTGGATTGCCAATAACATCTCTTGAATATTCTCCACAACTTTGGTATTGAATTCAAGTGGAGTACATTTAGCTGATTTAGAAACCTGAGATAAATCTCGATCACGCTTGGGTGGCTTGTCAGGTAACACGTTATCATGAAGACGATAGGAAACTCCGAGACTAGGCTTCTTAAATTTATTGTCATCTTGTAATTGACGATCAAATTTGTCTAAATGATCTGCCCATGCTGGTGACGGGGCACATGTATGAGGCACAACCGGCTTGGAAACAGCTAATGCAGAGTCCGCAGCTGTCCGGCACTTACCACTAGAAGAAACCTTCGAAGGCACGGGCATATCCGGAACTAACGCTAAAAGCGCCTGCATATTAAGCGCAAGATCTATCTTCGACGTAACTTTGGCACTAGTCTGAGAGGAAGAAGAATCATCCGACTCACTCGACGAACTCGGAGACTGAGAACAAGACGATAAATCAGGATCCACCAAATGATCAAGGACAGGGGCTCGTTGATAATGAACATGGTAACCTTGATCAGAGGGAGCCGAAACACCAGGAAAACGGTGAGTAGGATCAGGAGAATGAACTATCGACGTACGAGAACGGCGTACCGGTGAACGGGAACGTCGTAAAACAGTACCAGAATGAATCGGGAGACGAGAACTACGGATCGGAGAACGAGATCGTCGAACCGAGGTAACAGAATCACGAACAGGTGACAACAAACGATGAGGTGGTGAACCCGAGCGTTGTGTACGAGAGCGTGAATGGTGATGTGAAGCTGAGTGTCGTGTAGCAGTATGTGAACGACGATGTGAAGTATCAACAATTGCGGGGATTGATGAACGTAAGCCCGCAACCTGAACACTTAATGGTAGGACCGAACAGGCTTCCATAGATTTTTCAGCATTAGGAAAACTATGTCTAGTTTTAACCCGTAAAGGAGAAATTGACACTCTACGTCGTTTCTTAGATTTCTTCCTACTAACATGTACATGTGGAGAACCAATAGGTAATGGAGAGATAGCCTTGGGTGAAGAGTCCTTTTGTTCGACGGGAACAAAAGACTGGCCAGGCTTGACCGACCTGGCCTTTGTTAAGCGTAACAAAGGGACTGGATTTGAATCGACCCTAGACAATGAAACTCCAGACCGGGACAAGCTGTCTAGTAACCTGGAATTATCATCCTGTAGGACGGTCCCGCTAGGAGGTATGCAAACTGACACGGGTGACTGAGGATCTTGACCAGCCCGGTCAAGATCTTCATTACACTTCATATCCTTAACTAAAGAAATCTCTAAGACCCGTCTGTCGATCTCCGACAAAGACGGGTCATCACAAGCATGTAACAGAAAAGCCCGACGGGCCTGGGCATAATTCTTCCAGGCCGCCGGATTCCATAATACACATTCCGCGCACGTGGACGCCCGGTAACATAAATCTTTACAAGATAAACAAGCAGTATGAGCGTCTAAAGGGGATAAATCTTTCCCGCACGTACGACAAGGAATGCCAGTCGGAACTTCAGACATATTTATACAGTAAGTAAGTTCCGAATGAATAACAAACACAAGACTTGATAAAGGATATTACACCAGCGAGACAACAACAACCAATGTTGTAAAATTGCCTCTGAATACTTCCCTTTAGATGTGCACTGGTCGAGCAAACAAGAGAAAGAGGATGAGAAATGAGGCTACAGTCGCCTATATAGTGACCACGCTGGATTTGAGTGGAGAGCTCTCCTAGGGGCGGACAACTCTTCTCCTAGGGGAGTTAACTTTTTCTTTTAAACTTCCGTTTTCTACGTTTGATTGTGCAATTAATAAGGGATTAATGGCATTAATTAAAGCAGGTTTAAGACTTAGGTAGCAAACACTGTATTTCAATGCAAGATTCAGAAGGATTCTAATTCTTCTGATATCTCCTTAGTACAGTTCAGACCAGGTTAATCTTCCAATTAGTGAACAGCGTTTACGCACCGATAGCGCGCCAACGTGCTGGCCTAATCACCAAGACTTATTACACCCCCCATGATGTGACCCTTGCCGCCACGCGCCGGTAGAATATAGTCCGGTCAAACCGCTGAACCATTGTGAGCATGTCGGCGGTAAACAAAGGCTCCCAGTTGGCGCGATTGCCGGATCGCGCGCTAACAGCCGTCACCGCTTAAAACTGAATTGTTTTCAAAGAGTTCCCCTCTGGTGGTGTACGGCAAGAACACAATCTATTCTACAGTTTAAATTACTGGCTAAGTAATTAAAAAATATATAGAAGATTTGACTTCTTCAATAAGAATGCTGTAAATGTTTATCTATCATTTTTTGTTTGCGCTCCAAGGAAACTCGGCCGTCTTGTGAACATTCGGTTGAGACTACGAATAATCTTCATTAACAAAAAGTTTCGCCAAAGATAGCTTAAAGTATGCCTAAATATATTATCAGAATTCATAAAACGTTGGTGTGTGCAAATTGCGAAGGCCGCCTCCTCTTTCAGAACGGCCAGTAAAACGGTTGAACGTAACATTTCAAATGAATACAGCTTCGTATAAATTCAGACACACGGGCGAGTCGAGATCATAATCGGGGCAACATGCAGTGTTTCGTTATCAAAATTGACAATGTTCCAGTGACCCAGGTCGAATCTCACAAACTGCTTGGGGTTCATTTTGATAGCAATTTAAACTGGAATAACCATGTTAATCAACTTTGTAAAAAGCTGAAAAGTAAATTATTTCTAATGAATAAAATTAAATTTTTGCTACCTGTAACAGCACGTGTAGCGTATTATAATAGTCTGGTGCAGCCACTCATCGACTACTGTAAAATAGTTTGGGGTGATTGTGCCAAATATCAACAAATCCGGATCCATAAGTTGATGAAACGTTTTGGGAGGACAATACTAGATATTAAATGCTCCACAGACATAAGCTCAGTTGAATTATTCAAACACTTGAATTGGATTCCATTTGATGAGCAAATAAAGTTTGCCAAGTGTTGTTATATTTGGGACATATTGAATGGATACACCCCTGACTACATGCAGGAAATGGTAACCACAGTACAATGTGTTCATGCTAGAACCACAAGAAGTGCCAGTAGAAATGATTTGTATCTTCACAAAACTAACACTGAAAAAGGAAAACGGACATTCAAATATTCGGCAAGTAAACTTTGGAATGAATTAAATACTGAAATTAGAAATTCAAAAACAAAACATACATTCAGAATAAAATACAGGAAAAATTTAACATCACATATATACACAAATCCTTTCTATCTGGACACGTAAATTCCAACAGGCAGGCGAGTTAATGTAGCTCACTGAATCCCTGTCCAATGTGTCTAGTTATACTTATTTACACAGTGTAAGTTTTTATTTCTTTCATCTGTAAATATCCATAATCAATGTTTGTAAAGTTTTAATGCCCCGTCCAATGTCACGGTCTAGATATATCTATTTACACATTATATATTTTTATGCCTTTCATCTGTATATATCCATTTACACATTATATATTTTTATGCCTTTCATCTGTATATATCCATAATCATTGTTTTTAATGTTTTAATTCACCAGAGGACCATTTGAAAATCACCATTCATGTGTGTGAAATGCCATCCTCTTTTAAATAAAGCTATTATTATTATTATTATTATTATGCAGTGCTCGGTCAGACTAGTTGTCTCTTTGGCTTGTCTTGTTACAACCGCCTAACCAAAATATACACAGAAACTCAAAAGATCAATTAGCCCCTTACAGAGAATGACAAATACTCCAATTATATATGCACTTTATTCGTTACCGCCCGACTGTTAAAGGTTGCACACGAAATAATATATAACTTCCGATGAGGAAATAAGAATTAACAAGTATTTATGGCCCACACATCCATCGTTCCAGCTAAATAACAAAAACGAAACAATAACAGAGATTTCTACCTAAACAATAAGTTAATGCCATTTCATTTCTTTTCAAACGAGACGCAGACGCGCCTTTTGTTGGACGAAAGCGGGATATCGCTTTACCCCGTCAGAGAGAGAATGCACTGTTATGTTTATATTCTCCACTTGTTTACGCCAAACTTAACGAGATGATTAATCTTGACAGTGTTGTTTTCTTGCTGACAATATAACATCCGTTATACTGTTCGACAGGAAGTATACATTAACACATATGAAATGTAGGTCTTGATGTTATTTATCCTCGAACTTTTTCTGGAGCTCTGGCGCGGTTATTTCATGTCTCCATTTCTCGATCAATGAACGCGAGATGTTCGGGGCCAAGTAGCTGCTTCTCTGGTCGTAGTCTAGATTTCGGCCTTCGTTTTCCTGATTCCAGCTCGGAGGCCCGTCTTGCTAGGTTTTCTAATTTGTAAAGGTCCCACATTGGCGCTGTTGAGCGTGTCGATCTTTGCTTGAAAATATCTGGAAATTCGTCGAATGGGTACAGCCATGGTGTTTTTCTCTCAGTGATCGTACCATCGTTGTTCGTGCCGTATTTATAGTTGATGAACAGTGATTATCGGTATAGGATTAGTGTCAAAAATAAAGTTCACTCTGTCAGTTTAATCTCCCGCTATCAATGGTCCTTTGCAAATTAACCCGAAGATTAACACAACATAGCGGGATGTATTAACATTACAGCGGCAGGGCTAGAAAAAAAACAACAAAATAATAACAGATTAATCCCAGACGGATTGTCCTCATACTAATTCGTTTCATCTATCATTTGATCAAAACGAATACGCCGCAGACTTTAAACGTGTACATTCATGTATTTGTGCATGAATAACCTGCGATGATATACGTACATGTACTCAAGTGAAATCGTATTGAACTGCCGTCGACTGTACTGTTTTCATAGTAATATGGATTATAACTTAAAGTGAAAGATTTTCCCATCAGTCGGTCTTCTTCCTGCCAAATCATACTGTCGGTTCAGTAAAATATAACTTCTGCACAGTAATATGTTGCAAGATTTCAAACACGTGTTCTCATTTTCCCGCGAAAAGCCACGTGGGGTCAAACTGGTCGCGCGGGGCTATATTAAGCATGTTCAGACAGCATCCAACACCTGTACCAAAGTTCGTCTGGATAGCTGGGTTGTGTGTAGACGCCAGATTTCATGAGGGTTGATCTATTTCACAGAGGAGTGAGTTCTGTTTTATTGGTGACAAATCCTCAGAAAGGGATTACCAGACTTCAATCAAATCAATCAACCGATTTCTAGTAAAAAGGTACGGGTATTACATAATTCGTTTCATCGATTCTTGTCCCACAGATTAAATATTTATACACTGCATAATCCGGTAGTAAAATCCCGGGCATTTACTCTTGAATGGTCAAAATTAACACAATTTGCAAGAATTTTTGAATATATAAAAACGAATGACTTGAACTTGCGCATCTGTATGAGAAGCGACCGTAAGATGAAACTTCCAATAAACAAATACCCATTCTGTAATATAGTCCAGTCGCTTAGATGGATAATCGTGACACGCCGGATTAAAGCATGAAACTTTGAACAGTTACTGCACATAGGATGCAAAAGCATATCCTGGGTAGGTGCCCGACCTGGGTGACCTCGTTCTCTCAAAATCCAAGATGGCCGCTAAATATTCAAATGGTCATATCCTTGCTTGTATGTTGGCTAACATCTTATTTGAAGTGGCCATATGTATGTTTTGTGGGGCACGGAGATCATAATATTTCAAATAGGTTACAATGACAGATTTAATCATAAATCAAGATGGCCGCCAATCAGTTGACAAAACTTGACGAGATATGGAAATTATTCATGTCGAATTAGTTTATCGTTATATATAGAATACAGATCTTGAGCTGTGAGATAATTCAGAAATACGCGAATAACTGTGTTTCTCAAGTACTTTTGACAGGGCTATGAATAATGAGTCATGGCTGCATGTTTATTTACAAGGTCGTTGATCTTCAGGCCATCAATTTATTAATACAAGAACGGCATTAGTATTGAGGCTGAGCGCCATTTTTGAATGAAATCGTGAAATGCTGGATTGAAGCTGACCCATCTCGGCATAGTAAATGAACATGTTATATAGAAACATTCCGCATGACGGTGAACGACCTCAGTTTTCGAAAAATCCAAGATGGCGTCCAGTATATATGTCAAACATGTAAATACTCGTCTTTCTGTTCAGTGTTAGTCTAGGATATTCATTAAAATGACTAAATATACATTTGTGTTGTTCAGAAATTAATATATTGGTAATTCTAACCCTTTGCAAAAAATAGTGTCAAAAGATACTATTTTAAAGTCAAACCTCGTATCGTAAGATATGTAAACTATGTAAACTATGAAAGAGGATGTGAAAGTGCTGCGCAATTGTTGCTGAACCATGCTACATGTAAGTGGCACCAAAGGAAACATGTGACAATGCTGCAGGCCTATGATATATAGAGATATATCATAAGCCTGCAGCATTGTCACATGTTTCCTTTGATGGCACAAAGCATGCCATCTTAAGTTTTCCCAGCAAAAAACTTGAAAGATCGAAAGATCGCCAAAAGAACAAGCGAATAAATAGCGCTGGTTCGGGGAAACAGAAGTCTAAACATCAATCACTCGGAGCCTCTGGTAGGACCGAGCAATCTTCTGTATGTACGCCCGAGGAGTGCTGCATATATGCTCAACGGTGAATCTAGACAAGTCTATGGAATATGGCTATCCTGCTGCATGATACAGAACTCTTATCACAGATTGCCGGAGGAGATTTAGCGGCAAATGTTTATTGGAGCTAAATAACATAATATCTGTTTGATGGCTTACAATAATTGCTTCAGAATTTTGAAGAGAAAGAGACAAGTCATACGCAGGTAAAAGTTGAGACATTGTAGAATCCAAGGTGTCCCCAGAGCCATTTTTCTATATTGAAAGAAATGTTGAAAAGAGAACCTACATATTCAGGTTTGCTGAGTTACGTGTAGTATATGAAGAGCGACTAAGCATTCTGGGATTGTCGAAGACCATCAACAAATCCAGGTTAAAGAATAGGCTCCTAGCACACTTTTTGGTGGAGTCAGGAGTGGTCTGATTAAGGACCGTAATACACATGGGTTACCTCTTCAACATCGCTTTTAATGTAGGAAATTATAGTTTCGCAAACGCCAAGTATTCACTTTCAACCGATGCCACGATTTGGCTCTTTCTCTCCGCACTTCTGTAGATCACAAACCCCTAAATGGGTGAGTGAGTGAATAGAATTTAACGTCGCTTTCAACAATATTTCAGCTATATCACGACGAACCAAATAAGCACCACCCAGCCCAGTTGTGTTCCTGCTACTTCAAAGAAGAAATCTTTGAAGAGACAGGACGCTTACATGGTGCATTAAAGACAAGTGATATTACAGTGCTAGACATCACATTATCAAGAACCTGTTGCTTCAATGCATTTTGCTGAAAAGCAACAGGAACTTGAACCCACCCAACCACCCGCAACCCCTAAAAGGTTTTGGGTTGCAAGGTGGTATTACGGACTAAAGCTCCTGGGGACCAACGATTGGCCATTATATCGGACTGGGCGGAAAATGGTTTCTGATCTATTTTTAAATGTTTCTACAATATCTAGAAAATATCAAAAATAAGCTTTCCAAATTTTAAGAGGGGAAAAATCTGGGCCAGTTTGATTGGCCGCCCCCCAAATCCGATGCTCAGATGTCAGGTGGCATGCCATCTATTCTGTCGGCTCTGGCTCAAAATGATCGTGGGAAATATATGCTGATTTTTTCATATGTTTTAGCAGAAAAGCTAAGCTACATCATGTGGTAGGTCATTCATGGTGGCGAATGTTAGGGAGTATCGTTTTCGCAAGATGTGCGCAATGAATTTACTACATAATAAGTAAGGCGATGATTTAGTGGTTTGTGACCTGTAAGCCCTCAAACATCTATTATGACATGTTGCTTCAATAGTAAATAAATCTCTGACGACAGTCAGAGACAACATGCATTTCGGTATCTTGAGATGGCCAACCTTTCACATCCACTTTTCCAAGTCGACGAGCACTGCATCAAGTTCCTGAAAGCCCTTGCCATTCCTTACTAAATCATCGTAGCCCGAAAACATCGGCTAAGGAGTCTATTTTTTGGGAGGGGGGGGGGTTGTTGTTGTTGCTGACCCCTTAGCCCGAATCACTAATACAGACCGAAAAGGAAAAAAATAAATAAGACGTCAGCCGCTCGAGATCTTTAACTGCACACGGCGTGGGAAATTGAGACAGAGGCACAAAAAGCATTTTATCGAATAAATAATATGATTTGGCATCTCCAGCACTATGACAACCACCTAATGACTCCTTTAATTAGATGGAATCTCCCATCAAACACGGATTTTGTCAACAAAACCGTTGTGTTTCTTTATCCACAGTTTACAGGGACATGCGCAGAATGGGGTTGACCTTTTGAATCACGTCATCCATGCTGGTTTTAAACCAATAGCGACGTCTGTTTATTCACGTGATCAGAAAGGTCACGACATAAAAATAGCGAAGGTCATATTCTCACAAGATGTCGGAAAGGCGCGAAAACGTTAAAATCAATGGAGGTTTTTTCTCACACATTTGATCACATTTTGTCAGCATCAAAACAGTCATGATAGATGGTACATGGACAAAGAAGCTCAGGTCGGTCAAACTGTATCAAATTGGCATATTTTTTCTCTCCCGTTTCGTTATTTTCGACAGCGAAAAGCCGTTTGTCGCGACATAAATTGTTATCGCGAAAATTTAACCCACCCTCGATCTGGGCTGTGATAGGAATGCCACGCCCCCTTACCTATATTCACCTATCACAGCCAGAGTTTCTGGGTTATAAATCATCGTAGTATTTCAAAGCTCCCTCGTCAGAAACTTCAGTAGAGTACTGAAACTTACCACACGGTATCTTTAAAAAAAAATACAGGATGGCCCTCATGATGACGTGACCGTGACGTCATATTCGCTGAATCTATTTTTTGGCCTATTTTTGTGCCGATTTATCGAAATGTTTATTTGTCGATTCTTCTTTTTAAAAAACACTAAATATAATAGACAATAACTAGTTTTACCTAATTCCTTTCTAGTCATTTTTCGACAGAAAAAGTGCAAAGAAGTGGGCAGAAAGGACTGAAAACACGACTTTCTGGGATACATGTCCGCCATTTTGAATTTACCCACGATCCTCTGCTCTGGATGATATGCAAATGACCTTAAAATGATCCCAATACGATAAGCTAAAAAGTCACGAAGTTTCAGCCCCATAGGTTTCGTCGTTTTGGAGCAGCAGAGAAAAGTTCACTAAGTGGGGAGGGGGCGACGAAAAGTGCCCCTTCCCCCCCCCCACAAAAAGACTAGGTTGGGTTAAAAATCATATCTTTTTACAATATTTATGGTTGTAAATGGTTTGAGGTACCAATATATAAATTTTTAGGCTTCACAAAGGCATATTTGGTCATTTTAATGAACACTAATCCAACAACAAGAAGAAATACGGGTATTTATATGTTTGACAGGCGTACTGGCCGCCATCTTGGATTTTTCGAAAACTAGGTCACTCAGGTCGGGCACCGCCATGCGGAATGTTTGTGTATGTCATGTACATTGACTCTGCCAAGTTTGGTGCTTTAATCCAGCATGTCACGATTTCATTGAAAAAAGGCGTTAAGCCACTAGACTAATACCAGAAACGCTATTCCGTGAGACGCGCAAGTCTGGGTCAACTTTGAAAGCAGGTGTCCGACGAAGCACAAATTACAATCCATTTTGCAAGCAGTGTTTAAGATTAAAATAAATCTTAAATCTATTTCCTTTTACAAATTTTTAGATGGAATGCAAATACGCTTGATCGAGGTCCACGTGTTCGCCGGTAACACAAATTCATATACCTGATGTTATTTAATAGGTATGAATTACAGGCAGACATTCTGTGGA
Organism: Hanleya hanleyi; assembly: GCA_036873755.1. NCBI lineage: Eukaryota > Metazoa > Mollusca > Polyplacophora > Lepidopleurida > Hanleyidae > Hanleya > Hanleya hanleyi. The sequence continues at coordinate 1,018 of JAVTVY010047124.1, read as the reverse complement.
AACAGTTAGCTTCGTGCCGATTAACGCCACGTGGACTCCCAACTGATTTTCTTGAGCTCTCTCGCGTGAATGATCGCTCGCTAACAAAGACCTCACTAGCGGGCTCTTACTCCTGCAGCTCGCTTCCAGCCATTGTCTGGCCGTGCTGATAGCGCGCGGCCTGTGTTCAATCATGTCGACGGACTACATTCAACAGAGTTAGAACAATGGCCAGCTGATAATCATGGGCATTGGCGCGCTATACTTTTGTGTTGGCGCGCTTCGTTTGCGCGCCGTTGGTGCGCCAACACTAGCCTTTCAGCTGGTCTGAACTGTACAAACAATCTCGGTCAATCTATCTGCATAAGTCGGTCTGATATCACCTTAGTACAAACAATCTCGGTCAATCGGTCTGATATCACCTTAGTACAAACAATCTCGGTCAATCTATCTGCATAAGTCGGTCCAATTTGCATGATTTGCTAATTACTTACTAATAGCTGTTTATCAAACTGGAAATTTAGACAAATTGCTCCCTTAAACAGTAATTTCAGTGAGAATTAAGACCTGATAAGCCCAAGAGAAGATCCGAAAATTTCGTTATTCATTTTGATTTGGGCATATAGAATATGATAAGTGTGATATAAAATTGTGTAGAAAGTGGACATAACATGTCAATATTCACTGCACGATGAACCATTCTAATACCACCAATAATCTGCTTTCAATTGTCAAGGAACAATCATCAGAAATAGAGCCATGATTCTGGAATTTGAGTGTTACCAACCTTCATGAAGACTTTCTGTACAAAGACAAGATGGTTGAGTAGATCAGTGGTCAGGCTCAGTTCCAGCATTCCCACTTCAGCCACAGCATTCACATAGTTTCCTTCCTTCAGGGTAAAACCTTCCACCATCTTCTCTGAGGTCGTCCCACTCATACTCTTATGGTGACGGAGGTCAGCCGACATATGGATGGGAGGTAACTCTATGCTGGCCGATGAAGGGATCGATGTTTCCTTGGTCGTCACCTGTAGACA
>JAVTVY010047123.1:0-24893 GCA_036873755.1 Hanleya hanleyi | reverse complement strand
GTCCGTAGGGAAATGTATGCCTTGATGGATGAGTTTACTCGCTACAACACGAAAGTATTTACACATTAGCTTCCTTAATGGCAACATATTTGGCTGTAAACTTTGCAGACTAAATGGATGCGTTTAACAACGATCACTGTACATCAAATATGCTTGCCGATGAAAACATTTATAATGGAAAGAATGACTTTATTTTCAGGATCCATTAAATGCATCAATCAGTTACTTCCACGGAGAGTTATTAATTTTCACTAATGATCAAACTACAAAGGATACAGTATTGTAGATAATTTACACCGGGCGAACTTCCCAAACAGATATATGTATTTGGATCAGCTCGTGCTATATCAGTAGAACAGACAATAATCAGGAGGGATAGCTTAGTTATATAACTAGCTGTGTGGACTGTGTTTGTTGCACATTACTCATATTGATATGGAAAAGTTCGTTTGGTTTACAATGTACATTAAACACACAACATGGAAATCATGAAGAGCGTTGAATAAACGCGAATAACATTGTTTAAAATGCGATATAGCACGTAATCCGACGACTCTTCGGTGTCACCTAATTGTTTGGGCACTCAACCTCCTAACCCCGGCACCAGCATTTGCTCGAATCTGATCTCAGACTTCTGGTGTTGGAATTCAGAATGGGAGTTAATTGAATTGAGGAACGAGTTGAATCCGCGCCACATTCGACAATGATTTAGCAATGTCACCGAGCATTTATCATACTGATTACATGCATGAGATTTTTCAGAGGAAACATTGGCTTTAGCGTTTCTGTTCCAAAATTCAGTTTCAAAACATTCTGAAATGAATTTGATTTTTTTTTACATTTTCAGTCTTTTTTTTCGAACGTTATGCAAAGAATGATCTTGCCACTAAGAAAGTTATTGGTCGACGACAATGGTATTCGGATTTTTGTGACACACGCAGACCCTCATACCTGATGACCTTCTGTTCCCGAGTGCGACGTTTGCGATTCGCCGATCTTGTCGCTGCGTGGTTGCCCTGGGCCTTCCACTTCTCGGCAGATCCTTCACATCTTTTGGCTTGTAATTTACGAATGGCATTAGGAGTCAATCCCATTCGACGCGCAACCTGTTTTACTGGCGTGTTAGCCGCCAAAAGGTCAATTACAATAGCCCTAACCATATTCGATAACCGAGGCATGGCTTACCACATAAATTTTCAACTTTTAACTCCCATTACTTGCGGGCAGTAATATGGGCTTTTCGGGTATGCGACCGTTTTTATTGATGCAAAACCACACGAATAAATTTCAGGACTGAGCGATCGACATTTTGACATTTTCAAATTGCCATCATCAACACGATGCAAGCTTGTTGTCAGAACGTGATACAGTGTTGTGGTGGTTACAAGCGATTTTAACGATTACTCTCTGTCGAGACACCCAGTGAACATGTTGAATGTGTGATGAAAGGAACACTTGCCATTAAAAAATGTGGTTGAATCTGTTCGTGTAATTTTCAAAATCCGACCGAGTTCCAGTTTACGCATGGTCATTAGAGCACAACTGCACCAACAGGATATTCCTTAATACAACGTGTCGGCTTGATTAGTGGAATAGTGTGTGCAAAATTTTATCGCGATCGGGCAAATATCTGGGGACATATCAAACAACGCTTTGGGGGAAATTACTTTTGTTGCACTGTTTATGTAGTAAATGTGGTATGACGGACAATTTATAGAATCAAATTGGTGAAATGCAACTATTCTGATTTTTCCAGTACTCCATTGACCATTGTTATTCTGTATAATGCTTGAACAAAGAAATTTGACAATAACTTATAAAGTTAAGCGATATATTGAACAGTATTCCACAGTACATATGCCCGCATTTGTGTTCCATCGGGTTTTAATCTAACGTCAATAATAACCAGACCTATGAACCCATATGTACCAACGAGCACATTCACCTCAGCTATGCAAAGATCATCATAGACAATCTCTTCTAACATGATGGAACGACGAAGTATTCTCGCAAATTTGCTTAATCAGCTACACATATTGGACGAACCGGGATATATTCTCCTGTAATTGTCTTATTTCACAATTGAATCCGCGCGTCTGGGTAAAAGATGTGCAAACGTTTGCCTTCGGGAATAGCATATTAATTGGTATGGCTATTCTTACAATATACAGCACACCCCATCATCTCGCATGTATAGAATTTGATAAGCGTTAATTGCCTGCGCACAACTGCCTTTGGTGACGTGTTCCCCAACTTGTAACTCTCAATTTCTCCCACGTGAAATCTTGGAAGGCATCCATGGCAATTTTATTGATTTACTTTCTCATTTATAAAGAAAATCAGAGTAAACGCAAAGATAATCGCTGATACCGCGCGTGCTGTATTGCCTGCGTTTTATGTCGATGGACAGACGCTAAGTTCTTGAGGGATGTGTATATAAATACTGGATAATTAATTCACAGAGGACGACAAATTTTCGTGCAAAGTTTCATTCTCGTAAGTTTATCAGAGATATTTTCCTTACAATTCACGAGGATTCATAGAAACTTTACTGAAGCGTTCTGAATGCGCATAACAAAGAATGGATTTACATTGGCGTGTATATTTGCGTGTCTTCGATTTATTGTGTGTATTCAAGCTCTTGAATCATGTAATCAACCAGTTCGATATTATGTCAACAGGATTGAATAATGTGATGTCAAATACCGATCGACACGAATATAACTCTGTCTGGAGCGGAAATGTGTAATTATTTTTCTTACCCCTTGAGTTAAGGACCTGAAACTTACCACATTATACCCATGGGTCAAGCTCTACCAGAAAATGTAAAAAGTCCAAGATGGCCGCTCTGATGACGTCACAGTGACGTCATTTTCAAAAACGGCATTTTTGGTTGATTTTTCCGTCGGATTTCCCGAATTTTTTGCTTAAGCAATTTCTTCGCAAAAAGTGCATGAGAAATTAGTAAATATTAATGTGATGTGAAATAAAGTAGTTTTTGGCCACTTTTCATCGCGGAAAAGCAGAAATTTTGAAGCAATATGACAAAAACCTCACTTTTCTGGTACCCACGTGGCCGCCATCTTGAATTTACCCATGATCCTCTGCCCGGGGTTATGCAAATAGGCTCAGACTGACCCCAATATGATAAACTATAAAGTTTCAGCTCTCCATTTTTTTTCGTTCCGGAGATGGCGCAGAAAGTTTGGTAGGGGGGCCATTTTGGCTTTTGGAACAAGTTGCCCAGGCAAGGTAGGGTTAATGTATATCGTCTGATAATCATTTTCAAATCACACGAAAAATAATTTTCAGGTCTTCGAGATGAATTTACTAGTGCTTTATTTGGCGGTCCAAAGTTTTTTGGATGATTCTTATATTTTGAAGCGTCTACTTTTCATTTCTGGTTGATGACAGCCAGATCGAGTGTGTGTTTGGACGAGAAACCGCATGTTCCGAGGAGGTTCACGGTTCATATAGTTACTTATATTTCCTGATTTCTGCTTAATATTTCGTAATCAGCCAGAAATTGGAAAATCACATAAAGTACTTCTCACTTTTATCTCGCCTTACGAAGTAAAGGGGAGATATTGGGAGGGGGAGAAGAGGATGTCGTCGTCGGTGTCGGTGTCGTTGTCTCCTGCCTGGAAATGATAAGGTTTTTGGTTTAGCAAATTCAAAAAAAATCTAGAAAATTTACAAGAAATATTAAAATAATAAAAAATATATGGGGGGTGGATACTACCCCTGGGGTGCTCCAATGTTAAAATCCCTATGATAGACTTTTGTGTTTAGCTGAAGTGCACTACTTAGAAAGTTTGCTGCAGTTGTCAGCTGTCATTGAATGATTACGAAACTTGGTACACATGTTTCTTATGATTAGAGGATGTACCTGTGCAATTTAGGAGATGAAATATTAATTTCTCTCCAAATTATGGCAAATGATAGAGTTTTCTGTTTAGCAAAATTGTACATGTAGGCCTCTACATGTAAGTACTTAGAAAGTTTGCTGCAGTTGTCAGCTGTCATTGGATAATTATGAAACATGATACACATATTTCGTATGATTAGAGGATGTCCCTGTGCTATTTAGGAGATGAAATATTGATTTTTGTCCTAATTTTGAGGGTTTTGTCTTAGTAATCTGGCAATGATAATGTATATACATGTACACCTGTACATGTAAAGTTTGCTGAAGCTTTCATTGGATGAGTTTGACACTTGCTACCCAAGTTCATTGTGATTCGAGGATGTGCATGTGCTATTTAAGAAATATGACATTAAATATGAATTTTTGTACTTCGTACGTTTCCGTTGATACGGTTTTTGTTGGGCAAAAATTTACATGTAGATCTGTACATGGAAAGTTTTCTGAACCTTTCGTGGGATAATTATAAAACTTGGTGGACATGTTTCATGTTTTTCTTGGTCAGACCTATCCAGCTATAATCCCACATGGGACTGACCTATCCAGCAGTAATCCCAATTGGCACTGGCCTATCCAGCATTAATGCCACACAGAACTGACCTAACCAGCAGTAATCCCATATGGGACTCAACTATCCAGCAGTAATCCCACATGGGACTGGCCTATCCAGCAGTAATCCCACATGGGAGCAGTAATCCCACCCGAGATGGGCCTATACAGCAGTAATCTTACACGAGACTGACCTATCCAGAAGTAATGTCGCACTGGACTGCCATATGAAGCAGTAATCCCACACGGCACTGACCTATCCAGCCATAATCCTACATGGGACTGACCTATCCCGCTGTAATCTCACACAGGGTTAGCAGGGTTAGTTTTTTTAAACTTGTTTTACAGTTTGCCTCATATCCGTGCATGCCTGATTGAAACACGGTTTATATTTCGACTTTTTGCGGCTACCTTTCTATAGAATTAGGTGCAGAATTTTCGAAACGTCTTTATGCTTCTCGGTGCATCCAAAATTGTTTGTTTCCGATCGGCATCTAATATGGCGAGGAATTGCAGTTCATTGCTGTATGAGTTTGCTGGACAGATTGTAACATTGATATCACAGCCTAAGATACAACGATTTTAAAATCGCCAACCTTAAAGCTCAGTACCAGTGTCACCAAGTATCCGTCAGCTAAAAGAATTATTTGAGATTGCTGACACGTTCCAAAAGTAATTTACCGCTGTAATTAGCTGACTTAATGTCTAAATTATTTCTCATTAGTGGAACATCGGGTGAATATATATCGTCTAACAACGGGATATGAGACAAACTCTTTAAATGTATTGGTACGTTTACAACACAGTACAGCTGGGGGACCAAGATTACTGAGATACCTGGCAATAACAGGCCATGGGTTCTGCAGACCATGCCATGGGTTTCTCACGCTTTGTATAGAATACATACAAACAGGATAGTAAGGTCATGGTGAAGTGGGCTGCGATGGTATTGAATGATATTCTGATGTCGGTTAAGATAGTCCTGGATTAACTGGATAAGGAGATGCGAATACAAAATAATTTCCCCGAAGTCCTGGATGTGTACATTAGTCACTGTTGTCTGTAGGGAGTGTAGATGACCTCTCATGAGTTGATGTTTTCAGAACAGTGTTCCGAGAACAGATGGGTTTGATATCTTAAGAGGAGTACCTCAAGCAAAAGCGTAGATGGAGGATCATCCCCGGTAGGCTTTTTAGCGAAGAACAAGTCTTCTTCAATGGAAGAGTTTGTTAATGTTACGCACGTGTTGTCGATGAACTTCACTCGGTAGACGCCCACAGTCGCCGTATAATTCTGTTAGTAATATAGACGTTCCAAACGAGGCCGAATGCTAGATACATGGGTCGTTAACATTGGAAATTTCTAGTTTGACAGTTCCCGGACACACGAAAATTGACTTTCAAACTCTTATTTTTTCAGTCATTTCAGATAATTCGTACCTTTCAGAATAACATCGTGGTTGGACTGCCTTTGTTGAAAACCGTGCATCCACGGATGTGCTATTTTGTAACTGTTGCTTTCGGTAAAAAATCGCCTTGGACTGATTCGACTCAGCATCGAATCAGACAAAATCAGGATATCTACAGCTGCTGAGAACAGGGGTCATCTTTTCGCGATCTGTTAAGTATCGTACTAGAAAAGCACACACTGGAAACAATAGAGTTGTCTTTCACTTCTTCTAGATTTTCAATTCTAGTGCTTCTACAGGAAGACTAGATCCACTCAACCTGGGTCTAGAGGCCGTATGAACCCATGCATTTTAAGATCCTCACAGTGTTCATATGAACAGTAACAATCAAAGCGAGACTGGGATACATCATACTCTAGATAACGACTTTGCATCGAAAATCATATGGATTAAGAATGCTGATCAGCGATACGGATTTGACATTTATGGGACATCATGATGTCTTGTCGGCATCAATGGAAGAAGTTGACCGCTTCTCTCTTGCAGGAATCTAACCTAGTTTTATGTATACTATTATTTATTCTTTTAATTTAGTGCAATTATATGAATTAGGTCTTTGGATCATGGACGCGGAAATTCTTTGATGGACGACGGCTGAATATTGAATGACGGACTAGACGCTTGTATTTGAATGTTATGAATACTGCTACCTTCTTGGTAAGGCAAGGGCATTTCCAGGCAATTTCATGTGCAATAGCTGAGACGGATGAAATTGAAGTTACAAGCGTCTAGTCCGTCATTCATAATCCAGCCGTCGTCCATTAGAGAATATCCGCGTCCATAATCCAAAGACCTATTTCATATTCCATATAACAGTATTAGCACCAAATTCAAAAAGACAATCATAGTATACATAAACATAAGCTTGTTTCCTGCAAGAGAGAAGCGGTCAACAGTTTTCAATGATGCCGGCAAGACATCATGATGTTCCAAAAATATCAAATCCGTATCGCTGATCAGTATTCTTAATCCAGAATATTCGTTGTAAAGTCGTCATCTAAAGAATGATGTATCTCAGTCACGCTTTGATTGTGACTGTTCATATGAGTACCATGAGGATCTTGAAGTACATGGGTTCATATGACCCCTAGCCCCGGGTTAAGCGGAATTAGACACAAGTTACGAAACGTAGCGCCATAGATCTTGCACGCTACGTTCGTATTTTGCTATCAGCATGCGATATGTATCGCCATATTTGAGAAACTTTGAGTGGAGGCGCTTGGTGGAATAGCCCTGTTTTATATGTTTCTGCAACAATGTTTTGTGCCGTTGGTTAAAATCATCACATTTAACACAGGATCTAGCAAATGCTGCTAAGCGATATATGTATACGCCATATACAGGTCCCACTGGAATATTACTATCCAAAAAGGGATAGTTTACGATGTCGAAATTGTAATCATCTCTTTTGTCATAAAGTCGAGGAGAGAGAACGCCCGCTTCATTTTTATACAGATAGAGATCTAAATAAGATGTGCCTGTAGGGCTATCTGTAGTTTCCTTCAAATCCAGTGAAGGTGGATATATATCCTTCACTGCGTCATTTATACAGCGATTATCCACAGCGAGAAGATCGTCTATATAGCGTTTGGTGAATGAGAAGGAACGGGCTTTGAATGGATCGGTTTTTGAAAGCGCCTGCATATAGTCATATTCATAAGAGAACAGATACAGGTCAGCCAACAGGGGTGCACAATTAGTACCCATTGGAATACCTATATGCTGCTGATATATTGTGTTGCCAAATTTCACATAGATATTTTTAATGAGAAATTCAAGCAACTCTATAAACAAAGAAACATCCCATGAATGATATCTTCTGTATGTAGTCGAGCTAAAGAATGCTTTATGGCTTCCGACATTAATATATCTACGATCAGTTTTCTTGAACACAGATACTATTAATGAACTTATACGGTCAATAAGGTCCTGATGAGGGATTGTAGTATAGAGAGTCGAGAAATACCATGTGGATACATGTCGGTACGGTATGTGACCTTTAGCATCAAGTTCTTCCGTAAGACATTTTGAGTTTTTCAATATCCACAAACATTCCACGCCAGAGTTCTTAGAAATAGTGGCGCAATACCTTTCCCAAAATGCTTTTACTTCCTGAAGGGCCCTCGTCAATAGGGTTGAAAGAAGCTTGGTGGTGCAGCTTCTAGAACCAGCTATGAATCTAGCTTTGTATGGTGATTTATGCATTTTGAGAGTCCAGTATATTTTTGGTATGTCGTTATGATTGGTTGGAAGACAAATACCTCTTTCCCTGAGAAACTTTTTGTGATTGTTAAATAAATCTTCCAGAGTAAATGCGGTTTGGGAGTAAGTAGACGTATTTGATGAAGATATGTCTACACTCAATTCTTTAACCAGCACCTGGTAATAGTAATATTTACATATCAATATTATATTATTCGGAGCTTTGTCTGCTGGGACTATGACGAATTTACTCTGGAGATTTGCTAGAACTTCTTGCGAATTGAGGTTTCTCAGAACTTGTTTTGCTTGGGGAAGAGTACTTCTGTCAATATGGCGGATTGTTTCAACGACCTTGCTCTTGGTGAGGTCCAGCCAATCAGCGAGTACTGTAGGTTCAACTTTTCTCGCTTAGACCAATCAATAACGTACTGTTCCAATGCAGACAGGACTATCTTCTGGTCGGCATTCAGATTTATTCTTCTTGGCTCTCTATATTTAGGTCCCTTCATCAGGAGTAATTTCAGATCCTTATCACTCACCACATCAAGGTCACCAGTCACAATATGTTTGCATGGTGTATAGATAAAGTTCGACAATTCACAATCACAACTATAGCCTCCCGACGTGTATAAGTTCCAGTCAAACTCCTTGACAGCATTGGAGTAATTGAATATTTTGGTGGCTATAGATTTAGTATAATTATATGAAATGCAAGGAGGTTCTGTGAACTTGAAATAGTTTGGTACAGCGTTGCGTACCTCTGGATCATTCAGGATCCGAGGTAAATTAATGATGTCCAGTCCTTTATCTAAGTAGTTGAGTTTCAAGAAAAGCCGATCTTGAGATGTTTCGATTATGTTCACTGGACGATATAACCGAAAATACGCTATATCTTGACATACTTTACTGATTTTTGATGGTATTATATTTTCTGAAGACGCAGATTGTTGTATATCTCTGGCTATTTGATTTAAAGCTCTCAGAGGTAACGCATACAGAACTGTACGTACGCTATGTATACTATTGGGTGCGTTAGTTAAACCCACTAAGTAATTTAAAGTGATATGATCGTGAATCATCGAACTATTAAACTTTCGCCAACCATGGCTGCGTTGTCTCCGTTGATGGGGTTTAAATAGTTGGGTAATGTTCCAAGTTCTAGCATCCAGAATAATTCCCGCTGTCGGATTTTTCTCTCAAATCCAAAGGGGGAATCCTTAGTAGATGGATAGACGACGTCTATGATCTGAATACTAAAGTTATCCCAGCCATGGTCGGGTCCAGAAAAATGTCTACCTATAAGCAATTGCTTTTTCCTAACGGATTTTCTGTGACCGTTCACCATAAGATGGAGTCTGGGTGGTCTTGCCAACATACTGTTGACCACACTTCTTACAGGAAACTAAATAAATACAGTTTGTGGTAGAACAACTAAGATCAACATACGAGTTGATAGAATATGAGTTACCAGTTAACGCGGAACTAAATGAAGCTGACGTATTAAGGAGTGAACACGTGAGACATCCACGATGTCCACACGTAGAAATTTTGAAATTATTACATGTAGAATTCGGTGCTAAACAATCATCAAGCGCAATATTACAAGATTTGATGTCGTGGCCTTGCTTTGCTGTCAGAAATATATCTGTCATTTGGATTGAAAAAGGTCTTAGTGCATTTCGAACTTTTAGAGACTCGGCCGAGAAACCTGCACTAAGGTTCCTCGGGTCTGTCTTAATATTATTTCTTTGTATTGTATCCATTGTGTTATGAGGGTTTGGTGTGCAGGGGCCCGGCCTCGGGGAAAACTTGTCCGCCAGCAGAATCCAGGCATACACAGGTTAAAATTACAAGCGTCTAGTCCGTCATTCATAATCCAGCCGTCGTCCATTAGAGAATATCCGCGTCCATAATCCGAAGACCTATTCCATTTTCCATATAACAGTATAGCACCAAATTCAAAAAGACAATCATAGTATACATAAACATAAGCTTGTTTCCTGCAAGAGAGAAGCGGTCAACAGTTTTCAATGATGCCGTCAAGACATCGTGATGTTCCAAAAATATCAAATCCGTATCGCTGATCAGTATTCTTAATCCATAATATTCGTTGTAAAGTCGTCATCTAAAGAATGATGTATCTCAGTCACGCTTTGATTGTGACTGTTCATATGAGTACCATGAGGATCTTGAAGTACATGGGTTCATACGGCCCCTAGCCCCGGGTTAAGCGGAATTAGACACAGTTACGAAACGTAGCGCCATAGATCTTGCACGCTACGTTCGTATTTTGCTATCAGCATGCGATATGTATCGCCAAATTTGAGAAACTTTGAGTGGAGGCGCTTGGTGGAATAGCCCTGTTTTATAAGTTTCTGCAACAATGTTTTGTGACGCTGGTTAAAATCATCACATTTAACACAGGATTTAGCAAATGCTACTAGGCGAGATATGTATACGCCATATGCAGGTCCCACTGGAATATTACTATCCAAAAAGGGATAGTTTACGATGTCGAAATTGTAATCATCTCTTTTGTCATAAAGTCGACGAGAGAGAATGCCCGCTTCATTTTTATAGAGATCTAAATAAGATGTGCCTGTAGGGCTATCTGTAGTTTCCTTCAAATCCAGTGAAGGTGGATATATATCCTTCACTGCGTCATTTATATAGCGATTATCTACAGCGAGAAGATCGTCTATATAGCGTTTGGTGAATGAGAAGGAACGGGCTTTGAATGGATCGGTTTTTGAAAGTGCCTGCATATAGTCATATTCATAAGAGAACAGATACAGGTCAGCCAACAGGGTGCACAATTAGTACCCATTGGAATACCTATATGCTGCTGATATATTGTGTTGCCAAATTTCACATAGATATTATTAATGAGAAATTCAAGCAACTCTATAAACAAAGAAACATCCCATGAATGATATCTCTTGTATGTAGTCGAGCTAAAGAACGCTTTATGGCTTCCGACATTAATATATTTACGATCAGTTTTCTTGAACACAGATACTATTAATGAACTTATACGGTCAATAAGGTCCTGATGAGGGATTGTAGTATAGAGAGTCGAGATTGTATTATAGAGAGTCCCATATAAGGGAAGTGGGAAGAGGTGCCGACATACTGACTGCGTCACATGACCTCACAGAATAGTATTCTGGTTAGCCTATTCTAAAACACATACCAAGAATCTAACGATTCGTGATATGTGTTGTATCTCAGGTGCGCTTTTATTGTACCTGTTCATGTGGCAACTTGGATGATATGACCACACGGCCCCTAGCACCGGCATAAGCGGTATTAGATACAAATCTAGAGAGCTATGATGGAATGCTCTGACAACTCGTATACTGGTAATTGGTGAGCTGTTTCGCTGTGACAACTCGTACATTGGAGATTGGTGAGCTGTATCGTCGTCAGATGTAAATGACGGCATTTAATACAAAAGACTAGTCTGTAATGCCCGATGTCGACCCAGCATCAACTTCCCACAAGTGCCAACATATATCAAAGACCAAAAGGTCTGCACAGGGGGCGGACCTCTGGGACGAAACGTCCACCAGCAGAATCTCGCCATATACAGGAAAAAATTACAACACATATAAGGGAGATTTATTTAACAATCACAAAAAGTTTCTCAGGGAAAGAGGTATTTGTCTTCCAACCAATCATAACGACATACCAAAACTATACTGGACTCCCAAAATGCATAAATCACCATACAAAGCTAGATTCATAGCTGGTTCTAGAAGCTACACCACCAAGCTTCTTTCAACCCTATTGACGAGGGCCCTTCAGGAGGTAAAAGCATTTTGGGAAAGGTATGGCGCCATTATTTCTAAGAACTCTGGCGTTGAATGTATGTGGATATTGAAAAACTCAAAATGTCTTACGGAAGAACTTGATGCTAAAGGTGACATGCCGTACAGACATGTATCCACATGGGATTTCTCGACTATCTATACTACCATCCCTCATCAGGACATGACTGACCGTCTAAGTTCATTAATAGTATCTGAGTTCAAGAAAACTGATCGTAGATATATTAATGTCAGAAGCCATAAAGCATTCTTTAGCTCTACTACATACAAGAGATATCATTCATGGGATGTTTCTTTGTTTATAGAGTTGCTTAAATTTCTCATTAAAATATCTATGTGAAATTTGGCAACACAATATATCAACAGCATAAAGGTATTTCAATGGGTACTAATTGTGCACCACTATTGGCTGACCTATATCTGTTCTCTTATGAATATGACTATATGCAGGCGCTTTCAAAAACCGATCCATTCAAAGCCCGTTCCTTCTCATTCACCAAACGCTATATAGACGATCTTCTCGCTGTGGATAATCGCTATATAAATGACGCAGTGAAGGATATGTATCCACCTTCACTGCATTTGAAGGAAACTACAGATAGCCCTACAGGCACATCATATTTAGATCTATATCTCTATAAAAATGAAGCGGGCATTCTCTCTCGTCGACTTTATGACAAAAGAGATGATTACAATTTCGACATCGTAAACTATCCCTTTCTGGACAGTAATATTCCAGTGGGACCTGCATATGGCGTATACATATCTTGCTTAGTAGCATTTGCTAAATCCTGTGTTAAATGTGACGATTTTAATCAACGTCACAAAACATTGGTGCAGAAACTTAAAAAACAAGGCTATTCCATCAAGCGCCTACACTCAAAGTTTCTCAAATTTGGCGATACATATCGCATGCTGATAGCAAAATACGAACGTAGCGTGCAAGATCTATGTCGCTACGTTTCGTAACTTGTGTCTAATTCCGCTTAACCCGGGGCTAGGGGCCGTGTACTTCAAGATCCTCATGGTACTCATATTGCACGATTTGCACATAATATTTGTGTATTCGAGTTTGGAAGTCGAGTTTTAAACGCACTCTTCCTTCTATTTTAGTTGGAGGTATTAGGCCCCTGTTTGGTATAACGGTCAAGTGAAAACATGTTATTCTTGTGGATCAGGGGATAACATGAACTCAAAATGTCCTTTAAAATATACATGCATAATTTGTCATCAAGATGGACACTACAAACATGGGATTGATCTAATCAAAACCCCTCGGCTTTCCCCAAGTGATTGAGACCCAGGTGTAGTGTGAATTGGGTAAGAGATAGTTCTATGTGGGATGATCAAGATATACCGGTAGTTGGTTTCATTCAGTCATATAGGACAGAAATAGAAAATTTATATATCTGTAAAGGGTCATATCTCTGTAAAATATGGGCCAAGAGGAGCCACTTTCGATAGGCGTCCGACTGTAAAATAAGTACCGAACACGAATCTGCAGGTATAACTTGTACATTCAGCTACAGATAACAAAATCGAACATTATTGTATCCGAAAGGGGCATAACTCCATAAGCCGATGCGAGTAACCCTTTATTGGCTTGTAGAATACAACAATATAAAAAAGTTTCCAAAATATAGTAGCTATACCAAACAGTTCTGCAGATATGGCATATAGAACAGAAATTGAAATTAATATATCTGTGAAGGGCCATAACTCTGTAAAATATGTGCCGAGGGGAGCCACTTTCGATAGGCATCTGACTTGGCACTACTGTAAATAAGAACCGAGAAGAATAAGCTGTACCGAACACGAATCTTCAGATATATCTTGTACATTCAACTGCAGATAACACAATCGGAGATTATGACATCCGAAAGGGGCATAATTCCATAAGCCGAGGCAAGTAATCCTTTGTTGGCTTGTAGAATAAAACAATATAAATAAGATTCCAAAATATAGTAGCTATACCGAACACAGTTCTGCAGACATAGCTGGTTACATTCAGGCATATAGGACAGAAACAGAAATTAATATATCTGTAAAGGGGCATAACCCTGTAAAATATGGGCCGAGGGCAGCCACTTTCGATGGGCGTCTGACTTAGCACTAGATAAATAAGTGTTGAAAATTTGGAGGTTGTGTCTCAAGTGGTTTTGCTTAAAATGCGGTAACGGACGGACGGACGTGCATGGCGACGACAATACCCCGAGGCCAAAATGGCCGAGGGTAAAAAACTGTCCAAAGGCCCAAAAAGGTACATAGAGATACCGTGACTAACAATGAAAGAAATGGTTCCTTGGATCCTCGTCCTGTTCTCCTCGCAGAAGTTCGAAAAGAACTTTATGCAGAGACTCAAGCAGAAAAAAAATCTGTCAGTTGGAGAACCTCAAAGTAGAACAGCACACGTATGGAGGACTATAGGAAAAACAAATGACGTCAGTCATCAGAAGACTGACTCCACCAAAGGGATCGAGAAAACCACAAACCACCAGTCTGTCCTCGATGGAGGAAAATTGTGGTGGCCCTCCACACTTTCGTAGTAATGACCCCGTCTAATTTCATAATACGATAGACTGCCCGTGTTCTGCTACATCATAATTCTTCTTGTCTTCCTAATACCTTATACCTATAATACCATACTATTCAGCATTAGGCTACAGGCTCCTAAATAAAAAAAGTCCCGATCCGTAATCTCTGCCAAAGACCAGAATTTTCTCGATTTTTTCCCGCCTTCGTTGCAACGATTAATGGAAAGCCTTTGGTACCACTGGCAAGTATGGTATTTGTTCTATTCAGCTGCAAATTTTATTTCGATTCACTGCTCGATAACATGCCTCACCGGGGGACTATTTGCGGGGCCTGAGCACTGCTTTCAGCAGGCAGAGAAAACAGCGAAATGGGGACCTCTTGTGTAGAGGCGCGCGCAGCTTAAAATTTTGACGGATAATGTTTGACAAGAAGTTGGTCACGCTTGAAATAAACTACTTCCTGCCCAAAGATGAAAGTCTAAATCCAATTAGGGAATCAGCGAGGTACAGTTGTGTTAATACTGCCGAACGTGTAAATTATTTAGGAGTCTGTAGCCATTATCAACGCTGCAAACGAGCACGTACAAATCGATGGCTGGCTTCGCCTACACGCTGATCGGGATCGTGGAGTAAATTTTGTCCTGCGTCAGTTATGCCCCTTGGGTGTGCCTAAAAACCTTGACTCATTTACGGTAAGAAATTCTGACAAAAAACTGGCAAGTTGATCCCCACTTTTTTGCCTTTTTAAGTCGAGACCGGACCAGGGAAGGTGAGTAAGAAGTTTAATTGGAATTGCTCTTACAGATTTCTCTGGAAATTGAGCCGAATTTGGCCATTTTCGACATTTTAAGGAGTTTGCTAGGAAAAATGAAGCAAGCCTGGCAGGGGAATGTTCAAGATTCATTTTTCTATAACATAGCAGTGCTATGTCTTAAACTGATAATGTAATCATGCTCGTTCAGAAAATATATACATATAAGAGATTTGGGTTGTAAATGTTACGACAATTAGTGGCAGCAAAACGGACCCATAGTCTATTCCAAGCCGAATGGAAGAATCCCTGGAGTACACCCTGTGGTTCGAGGGATGGCGATATTGTCAGTGATAGTGAGGTTTGCATTGAAGTGTAGATATCAAACCGAATGGTCAGAACTCTGCTTCAAATCATACCGAAAGTGTTGACAAAACATTGACTACGGTACAAATGATTCAGATATGTTATCTCATCTGAATTAAAGAATACCGACTTACCGGATACCAGTTGTGTGGCAAACGAAGACACAATAATTATGCAATCTGATGATTCATACGTTAATCCTACTCACTGTGGTGTGGATTTGAACTTTACACCAAATGCGGAAATAATGAACGAACTCAGAGATGATGAAAGTAGAGACAGTCTTGTAGTTAAAAACCTACCCAGAAAAAGAAAACGGAGAAAAAGAGAAAATCGTAGATATCGAAACCGACAAGAAGCCTAAAATAGTCGGTACTAACTCCACTCCTACCAATGATTCACCTATGCTTTCTGATGATGAGTAGGTTGATTGTAATGAACGTCCATTGAAAGGCGAGACTTCCTTGATCCAAAGGTCGAAGGTCTTGTTGGGACAAGAGAGATAGAAATACGTTTATAAGAGAAAAATAAAAAAGAAGAGAGAGAAGTAGCTCTTACAGATTTTTCTGGGAATTGAGCCGAATTTGGCCATTTTCGACATTTTAAGGAGTTTGCTAGGAAAAATGAAGCAAGCCTGGCAGGGGAATGTTCAAGATTCATTTTTCTATAACATAGCAGTGCTATGTCTTAAACTGATAATGTAATCATGCTCGTTCAGAAAATATATACATATAAGAGATTTGGGTTGTAAATGTTACGACAATTAGTGGCAGCAAAACGGACCCATAGTCTATTCCAAGCCGAATGGAAGAATCCCTGGAGTACACCCTGTGGTTCGAGGGATGGCGATATTGTCAGTGATAGTGAGGTTTGCATTGAAGTGTAGATATCAAACCGAATGGTCAGAACTCTGCTTCAAATCATACCGAAAGTGTTGACAAAACATTGACTACGGTACAAATGATTCAGATATGTTATCTCATCTGAATTAAAGAATACCGACTTACCGGATACCAGTTGTGTGGCAAACGAAGATACAATTATGCAATCTGATGATTCATACGTTAATCCTACTCACTGTGGTGTGGATTTGAACTTTACACCAAATGCGGAAATAATGAACGAATTCAGAGATGATGAAAGTAGAGACAGTCTTGTAGTTAAAAACCTACCCAGAAAAAGGAAACGGAGAAAAAGAGAAAATCGTAGATATCGAAACCGACAAGAAGCCTAAAATAGTCGGTACTAACTCCACTCCTACCAATGATTCACCTATGCTTTCTGATGATGAGTAGGTTGATTGTAATGAACGTCCATTGAAAGACGAGACTTCCTTGATCCAAAGGTCGAAGGTCTTGTTGGGACAAGAGAGATAGAAATACGTTTATAAGAGAAAAATAAAAAAGAAGAGAGAGAAGTAGCTCTTACAGATTTTTCTGGGAATTGAGCCGAATTTGGCCATTTTCGACATTTTAAGGAGTTTGCTAGGAAAAATGAAGCAAGCCTGGCAGGGGAATGTTCAAGATTCATTTTTCTATAACATAGCAGTGCTATGTCTTAAACTGATAATGTAATCATGCTCGTTCAGAAAATATATACATATAAGAGATTTGGGTTGTAAATGTTACGACAATTAGTGGCAGCAAAACGGACCCATAGTCTATTCCAAGCCGAATGGAAGAATCCCTGGAGTACACCCTGTGGTTCGAGGGATGGCGATATTGTCAGTGATAGTGAGGTTTGCATTGAAGTGTAGATATCAAACCGAATGGTCAGAACTCTGCTTCAAATCATACCGAAAGTGTTGACAAAACATTGACTACGGTACAAATGATTCAGATATGTTATCTCATCTGAATTAAAGAATACCGACTTACCGGATACCAGTTGTGTGGCAAACGAAGATACAATTATGCAATCTGATGATTCATACGTTAATCCTACTCACTGTGGTGTGGATTTGAACTTTACACCAAATGCGGAAATAATGAACGAACTCAGAGATGATGAAAGTAGAGACAGTCTTGTAGTTAAAAACCTACCCAGAAAAAGAAAACGGAGAAAAAGAGAAAATCGTAGATATCGAAACCGACAAGAAGCCTAAAATAGTCGGTACTAACTCCACTCCTACCAATGATTCACCTATGCTTTCTGATGATGAGTAGGTTGATTGTAATGAACGTCCATTGAAAGACGAGACTTCCTTGATCCAAAGGTCGAAGGTCTTGTTGGGACAAGAGAGATAGAAATACGTTTATAAGAGAAAAATAAAAAAGAAGAGAGAGAAGTAGCTCTTACAGATTTTTCTGGGAATTGAGCCGAATTTGGCCATTTTCGACATTTTAAGGAGTTTGCTAGGAAAAATGAAGCAAGCCTGGCAGGGGAATGTTCAAGATTCATTTTTCTATAACATAGCAGTGCTATGTCTTAAACTGATAATGTAATCATGCTCGTTCAGAAAATATATACATATAAGAGATTTGGGTTGTAAATGTTATGACAATTAGTGGCAGCAAAACGGACCCATAGTCTATTCCAAGCCGAATGGAAGAATCCCTGGAGTACACCCTGTGGTTCGAGGGATGGCGATATTGTCAGTGATAGTGAGGTTTGCATTGAAGTGTAGATATCAAACCGAATGGTCAGAACTCTGCTTCAAATCATACCGAAAGTGTTGACAAAACATTGACTACGGTACAAGCTAGTTCAGATATATTATCTCATCTGAATTAAGAATACCGACTTACGGATACAGTTGTGTAGCAAGCAGAGATACAATTATGCAATCTGATGATTCATTACATTTAATCCTACTCTGCTGCTGTAGTGTGGATTTGAACTTTACACCAAATGCGGAAATAATGAACGAACTCAGAGATGATGAAAGTATTTTGAGAACTTGATCTTGCATAGTTGCAAAAACCCTACCCAGAAAAACGGAGAAAAAAGAGAAGTAAATAGATATCAGAGCCGACAAAAGCCTAAAATAGTCGGTACTTCAACTCCCTCCTACCATTGATTTCACCTATGCTTTCTGATGATGAATGGAGTTGAGTTGCTGACGAACGTCCATTGAAAGGCGAGACTTCCTTGATCCAAAGGTCGAAGGTCTTGTTGGGACAAGAGAGATAGAAATACGTTTATAAGAAAAAAATAAAAAAGAAGAGAGAGAAGTAGCTCTTACAGATTTTTCTGGAAATTGAGCCGAATTTGGCCATTTTCGACATTTTAAGGAGTTTGCTAGGAAAAATGAAGCAAGCCTGGCAGGGGAATGTTCAAGATTCATTTTTCTATAACATAGCAGTGCTATGTCTTAAACTGATAATGTAATCATGCTCGTTCAGAAAATATATACATATAAGAGATTTGGGTTGTAAATGTTACGACAATTAGTGGCAGCAAAACGGACCCATTGTCTATTCCAAGCCGAATGGAAGAATCCCTGGAGTACACCCTGTGGTTCGAGGGATGACGATATTGTCAGTGATAGTGAGGTTTGCATTGAAGTGTAGATATCAAACCGAATGGTCAGAACTCTGCTTCAAATCATACCGAAAGTGTTGACAAAACATTGACTACGGTACAAATGATTCAGATATGTTATCTCATCTGAATTAAAGAATACCGACTTACCGGATACCAGTTGTGTGGCAAACGAAGATACAATTATGCAATCTGATGATTCATACGTTAATCCTACTCACTGTGGTGTGGATTTGAACTTTACACCAAATGCGGAAATAATGAACGAATTCAGAGATGATGAAAGTAGAGACAGTCTTGTAGTTAAAAACCTACCCAGAAAAAGGAAACGGAGAAAAAGAGAAAATCGTAGATATCGAAACCGACAAGAAGCCTAAAATAGTCGGTACTAACTCCACTCCTACCAATGATTCACCTATGCTTTCTGATGATGAGTAGGTTGATTGTAATGAACGTCCATTGAAAGGCGAGACTTCCTTGATCCAAAGGTCGAAGGTCTTGTTGGGACAAGAGAGATAGAAATACGTTTATAAGAGAAAAATAAAAAAGAAGAGAGAGAAGTAGCTCTTACAGATTTTTCTGGAAATTGAGCCGAATTTGGCCATTTTCGACATTTTAAGGAGTCTGCTAGGAAAAATGAAGCAAGTCTGGCAGGGGAATGTTCAAGATTCATTTTTCTATAACATAGCAGTGCTATGTCTTAAACTGATAATGTAATCATGCTCGTTCAGAAAATATATACATATAAGAGATTTGGGTTGTAAATGTTATGACAATTAGTGGCAGCAAAACGGACCCATAGTCTATTCCAAGCCGAATGGAAGAATCCCTGGAGTACACCCTGTGGTTCGAGGGATGGCGATATTGTCAGTGATAGTGAGGTTTGCATTGAAGTGTAGATATCAAACCGAATGGTCAGAACTCTGCTTCAAATCATACCGAAAGTGTTGACAAAACATTGACTACGGTACAAATGATTCAGATATGTTATCTCATCTGAATTAAAGAATACCGACTTACCGGATACCAGTTGTGTGGCAAACGAAGATACAATTATGCAATCTGATGATTCATACGTTAATCCTACTCACTGTGGTGTGGATTTGAACTTTACACCAAATGCGGAAATAATGAACGAACTCAGAGATGATGAAAGTAGAGACAGTCTTGTAGTTAAAAACCTACCCAGAAAAAGAAAACGGAGAAAAAGAGAAAATCGTAGATATCGAAACCGACAAGAAGCCTAAAATAGTCGGTACTAACTCCACTCCTACCAATGATTCACCTATGCTTTCTGATGATGAGTAGGTTGATTGTAATGAACGTCCATTGAAAGGCGAGACTTCCTTGATCCAAAGGTCGAAGGTCTTGTTGGGACAAGAGAGATAGAAATACGTTTATAAGAGAAAAATAAAAAAGAAGAGAGAGAAGTAGCTCTTACAGATTTTTCTGGAAATTGAGCCGAATTTGGCCATTTTCGACATTTTAAGGAGTTTGCTAGGAAAAATGAAGCAAGCCTGGCAGGGGAATGTTCAAGATTCATTTTTCTATAACATAGCAGTGCTATGTCTTAAACTGATAATGTAATCATGCTCGTTCAGAAAATATATACATATAAGAGATTTGGGTTGTAAATGTTACGACAATTAGTGGCAGCAAAACGGACCCATAGTCTATTCCAAGCCGAATGGAAGAATCCCTGGAGTACACCCTGTGGTTCGAGGGATGGCGATATTGTCAGTGATAGTGAGGTTTGCATTGAAGTGTAGATATCAAACCGAATGGTCAGAACTCTGCTTCAAATCATACCGAAAGTGTTGACAAAACATTGACTACGGTACAAATGATTCAGATATGTTATCTCATCTGAATTAAAGAATACCGACTTACCGGATACCAGTTGTGTGGCAAACGAAGATACAATTATGCAATCTGATGATTCATACGTTAATCCTACTCACTGTGGTGTGGATTTGAACTTTACACCAAATGCGGAAATAATGAACGAACTCAGAGATGATGAAAGTAGAGACAGTCTTGTAGTTAAAAACCTACCCAGAAAAAGAAAACGGAGAAAAAGAGAAAATCGTAGATATCGAAACCGACAAGAAGCCTAAAATAGTCGGTACTAACTCCACTCCTACCAATGATTCACCTATGCTTTCTGATGATGAGAGGTTGATTGTAATGAACGTCCATTGAAAGGCGAGACTTCCTTGATCCAAAGGTCGAAGGTCTTGTTGGGACAAGAGAGATAGAAATACGTTTATAAGAGAAAAATAAAAAAGAAGAGAGAGAAGTAGCTCTTACAGATTTTTCTGGAAATTGAGCCGAATTTGGCCATTTTCGACATTTTAAGGAGTTTGCTAGGAAAAATGAAGCAAGCCTGGCAGGGGAATGTTCAAGATTCATTTTTCTATAACATAGCAGTGCTATGTCTTAAACTGATAATGTAATCATGCTCGTTCAGAAAATATATACATATAAGAGATTTGGGTTGTAAATGTTACGACAATTAGTGGCAGCAAAACGGACCCATAGTCTATTCCAAGCCGAATGGAAGAATCCCTGGAGTACACCCTGTGGTTCGAGGGATGGCGATATTGTCAGTGATAGTGAGGTTTGCATTGAAGTGTAGATATCAAACCGAATGGTCAGAACTCTGCTTCAAATCATACCGAAAGTGTTGACAAAACATTGACTACGGTACAAATGATTCAGATATGTTATCTCATCTGAATTAAAGAATACCGACTTACCGGATACCAGTTGTGTGGCAAACGAAGATACAATTATGCAATCTGATGATTCATACGTTAATCCTACTCACTGTGGTGTGGATTTGAACTTTACACCAAATGCGGAAATAATGAACGAACTCAGAGATGATGAAAGTAGAGACAGTCTTGTAGTTAAAAACCTACCCAGAAAAAGAAAACGGAGAAAAAGAGAAAATCGTAGATATCGAAACCGACAAGAAGCCTAAAATAGTCGGTACTAACTCCACTCCTACCAATGATTCACCTATGCTTTCTGATGATGAGTAGGTTGATTGTAATGAACGTCCATTGAAAGGCGAGACTTCCTTGATCCAAAGGTCGAAGGTCTTGTTGGGACAAGAGAGATAGAAATACGTTTATAAGAGAAAAATAAAAAAGAAGAGAGAGAAGTAGCTCTTACAGATTTTTCTGGAAATTGAGCCGAATTTGGCCATTTTCGACATTTTAAGGAGTTTGCTAGGAAAAATGAAGCAAGCCTGGCAGGGGAATGTTCAAGATTCATTTTTCTATAACATAGCAGTGCTATGTCTTAAACTGATAATGTAATCATGCTCGTTCAGAAAATATATACATATAAGAGATTTGGGTTGTAAATGTTACGACAATTAGTGGCAGCAAAACGGACCCATAGTCTATTCCAAGCCGAATAAAAGAATCCCTGGAGTACACCCTGTGGTTCGAGGGATGGCGATATTGTCAGTGATAGTGAGGTTTGCATTGAAGTGTAGATATCAAACCGAATGGTCAGAACTCTGCTTCAAATCATACCGAAAGTGTTGACAAAACATTGACTACGGTACAAATGATTCAGATATGTTATCTCATCTGAATTAAAGAATACCGACTTACCGGATACCAGTTGTGTGGCAAACGAAGATACAATTATGCAATCTGATGATTCATACGTTAATCCTACTCACTGTGGTGTGGATTTGAACTTTACACCAAATGCGGAAATAATGAACGAACTCAGAGATGATGAAAGTAGAGACAGTCTTGTAGTTAAAAACCTACCCAGAAAAAGAAAACGGAGAAAAAGAGAAAATCGTAGATATCGAAACCGACAAGAAGCCTAAAATAGTCGGTACTAACTCCACTCCTACCAATGATTCACCTATGCTTTCTGATGATGAGAGGTTGATTGTAATGAACGTCCATTGAAAGGCGAGACTTCCTTGATCCAAAGGTCGAAGGTCTTGTTGGGACAAGAGAGATAGAAATACGTTTATAAGAGAAAAATAAAAAAGAAGAGAGAGAAGTAGCTCTTACAGATTTTTCTGGGAATTGAGCCGAATTTGGCCATTTTCGACATTTTAAGGAGTTTGCTAGGAAAAATGAAGCAAGCCTGGCAGGGGAATGTTCAAGATTCATTTTTCTATAACATAGCAGTGCTATGTCTTAAACTGATAATGTAATCATGCTCGTTCAGAAAATATATACATATAAGAGATTTGGGTTGTAAATGTTACGACAATTAGTGGCAGCAAAACGGACCCATAGTCTATTCCAAGCCGAATGGAAGAATCCCTGGAGTACACCCTGTGGTTCGAGGGATGGCGATATTGTCAGTGATAGTGAGGTTTGCATTGAAGTGTAGATATCAAACCGAATGGTCAGAACTCTGCTTCAAATCATACCGAAAGTGTTGACAAAACATTGACTACGGTACAAATGATTCAGATATGTTATCTCATCTGAATTAAAGAATACCGACTTACCGGATACCAGTTGTGTGGCAAACGAAGATACAATTATGCAATCTGATGATTCATACGTTAATCCTACTCACTGTGGTGTGGATTTGAACTTTACACCAAATGCGAAAATAATGAACGAACTCAGAGATGATGAAAGTAGAGACAGTCTTGTAGTTAAAAACCTACCCAGAAAAAGAAAACGGAGAAAAAGAGAAAATCGTAGATATCGAAACCGACAAGAAGCCTAAAATAGTCGGTACTAACTCCACTCCTACCAATGATTCACCTATGCTTTCTGATGATGAGTAGGTTGATTGTAATGAACGTCCATTGAAAGGCGAGACTTCCTTGATCCAAAGGTCGAAGGTCTTGTTGGGACAAGAGAGATAGAAATACGTTTATAAGAAAAAAATAAAAAAGAAGAGAGAGAAGTAGCTCTTACAGATTTTTCTGGAAATTGAGCCGAATTTGGCCATTTTCGACATTTTAAGGAGTTTGCTAGGAAAAATGAAGCAAGCCTGGCAGGGGAATGTTCAAGATTCATTTTTCTATAACATAGCAGTGCTATGTCTTAAACTGATAATGTAATCATGCTCGTTCAGAATATATATACATATAAGAGATTTGGGTTGTAAATGTTACGACAATTAGTGGCAGCAAAACGGACCCATAGTCTATTCCAAGCCGAATGGAAGAATCCCTGGAGTACACCCTGTGGTTGTCAGTGATAGTGAGGTTTGCATTGAAGTGTAGATATCAAACCGAATGGTCAGAACTCTGCTTCAAATCATACCGAAAGTGTTGACAAAACATTGACTACGGTACAAATGATTCAGATATGTTATCTCATCTGAATTAAAGAATACCGACTTACCGGATACCAGTTGTGTGGCAAACGAAGACACAATAATTATGCAATCTGATGATTCATACGTTAATCCTACTCACTGTGGTGTGGATTTGAACTTTACACCAAATGCGGAAATAATGAACGAACTCAGAGATGATGAAAGTAGAGACAGTCTTGTAGTTAAAAACCTACCCAGAAAAAGAAAACGGAGAAAAAGAGAAAATCGTAGATATCGAAACCGACAAGAAGCCTAAAATAGTCGGTACTAACTCCACTCCTACCAATGATTCACCTATGCTTTCTGATGATGAGTAGGTTGATTGTAATGAACGTCCATTGAAAGGCGAGACTTCCTTGATCCAAAGGTCGAAGGTCTTGTTGGGACAAGAGAGATAGAAATACGTTTATAAGAGAAAAATAAAAAAGAAGAGAGAGAAGTAGCTCTTACAGATTTTTCT
>JAVTVY010047122.1:0-24657 GCA_036873755.1 Hanleya hanleyi | reverse complement strand
CCAATTTTGTTTGAAATTGCTGTTTACGGACCGCTTCTCATGCGGCTTCAATGGGATCCAATCGTCTATGTTTGACAGTGTCGGGATACACTGAGAAAGGTCACAGATCAACGATCTTGTGTGATTGCCTTGACCTTTGGCTTCTGAACCATGACCGTGACATTGACTTCGGATTAGAGCATTCTCGATATAATAGTCATGTATCATGAGTATGTTTCTACCGACCTTGAGAACTGGTCCAAGTCAAGGTCCTGAATCGATAGGCCACATATAGGGTCACAACACATGTGAAGGTCGTTAGCCTCAGTCCTTTTTTTGCAAACTTCCGACATGGTCAAACTTGGAAAACAAGTGACCTTGGAATTTCGAGGTCAAGGTCAACGTGTAGGCCAAATCTGACCACGGATTCGTAATTAGCTACCACGAAAATACTTACCTATTTCGGTATTACTTTAACCTTGTTGGAAATTAACAATATTTAAGTGTATGATCTTTAGATCTTGACCTTCCGACAAAGTAAAAGTCATACCGACATTTTCGACCCTCGATTCAATGTGAAGGTCTACTTACTTCGGGATGAAGTTTAGATCAAATATCTGAAGAAAAAAATTTCGACCTCGAAATTCACTTTTTTGACGTCAAATGCGTCTTATCCGTAATACATACTTCAGTTTATGATTTTATTCTATAATTTGTGTTAAAATACAATTAAATTGGGCTGTATATACCGCATACGATAGAGTATTTACTCTCTAAAATAATTAGACTGACTTTTCAATCTATCGCATTGAAATTAGTGACCGATCTTTTTTGTATTGAAAACGGCAATCTATAAGATTGAATTATCAGTGTAATTATTTTAGAGAGTAGTCAGTTAAGAAGAGGGGTTGTGTTTCTTACCACGTTGAGCATTTTTGCAACGCTGACGAAGGGTGGCTCTCTCCCCTATTGTATGTATTCCTAAATTTGCGAAATCCTGGTCCGTCAGATCCAATACTTCTTTTGTTCCAACCTGCATCAAAGCGAAAATCAGGCGTCAAATATGATATAAAGTACGGCGAACATGAAGGTCACAAACCACTAAATAACGGTCTTACTTATTATGTAGTAAACGGATTGTGCACATGTTGCGAAAACGATACTCCCTAATATTCGCCGCCAGGAATGATCTACCACGTGAGGTAGCTCAGCTTTTTTGCTAAAACATATGAAAAAAAATCAGCATACATGCCCAACGATTGTTTCGATTCAGAGCCGACAGAAAAGATGGCATGCCGCCTGGCTTGCCCGCATCGTCTTTGGGAGGCGGCCAATCAAACTGGCCTGTTTGTTTTTCTTCTTAAAAAAAAAATGAAAAGGTTATTTTGATATTTTCGAGAGTTGAATATTGTAGAAACATTTAAAAATAGATCAGGAACCATTTCCCGCCCGGTCCGATGTAATGGCCAATCGTTGATCGCCAAGAGCCCTTAACAATCTTGGACCCAGAAATCATTTAGTGGTTTGTGACCAAAACGTTTCTATGTATGCTATACCAGGCAGCTCCCTAATGCGACTGTCGTATCGAGTTGACAATTGCGAAGTTTGCACCACCATAACTGCAACAAATTTGAAATACTTTGACTATTAGGGCATCGAATATATGTTAAAGATCAGGCATTTGAAACAACAAAACACGAAAGATACAAGAGTTCAGGGGACACCAATGGACCCTTATTTGCAGCAATTTGCGTTTAGTGCAAGTAGTAATGTATCGTGATTATAGCGTCAATTCGAGGTGTCGGTGGCGTGCAGATTGAGGAACCGGTGATAATACATCAATATTGGAATGTGTATAGAATGGGGATGACGTCACTGCGGGCGGGGGTCTGAGGCCAGTCTACTCAGAGGTCACGTGTGTAGACATTTAAAGTCACACAATGTACAATAACATAACATTTCTTCCAATATAGTTTATTGTTAAGGCGCTTTTGGGGGAAAAAAACAACGAAAACGAAAATTCAAGCCATATCTCAAAGCATACAAAGAACTATACGTGTTATGGCGGGGGATTTTTCCCCTTCTGATGCAGACTTATACGTCAATGTTTGAATTTTCAAAACATGACTTTCAGCTATGTATAGTTTTGTGTAATGAGCAGATAAATACGAAAAACCCTCTCGGCTTTCGTAACTACGCCGTATGTGCTGTTTCTTAATTTTGACGATGCTTTTTGAGAGGATATCCTCTTCATAGTATAAATATGATTGCATTAACGAAATCCATTGTAGCAGAAAATAAACAGAGAGTTTATATTGCATGCATAATGTCTGTAAGTATTGTTTTGATTAACGCAATCATATTTCCTGGAGAGGTTAAATGATTCAATAGGCAAACTTATAAGCTATTGTGTGTGGGGGAAAATAAAGAGATATCGTAGTCAAGGTTTAGCTGAGTCGTATTATACGTGAGTTAAAACTCTATAGAATTAGTGAATATGTCTAAAAATCTTTGAAGTCGGGAAATAGTAACTCATTTTTGGTTTGAGAACGCTCTTGGTGTCTACAGTGGAAAGTGACCAGCTAATAATCAAATATATCAATCCAATTAGTTTTAGGATGACACTTTCTTGATAAAGCACAGAGAATACCGTTAGTGCTGGATGGGTCGGTCCGCTGGGCAGTCGAACTCGCGTTCGAAAAATTTGGCACCACATCGCCAGCAGTAAATGTATCCGCAATAAACCACTCGGCCGCTTCTACTCAGCTTCCACAAAATAGCAAGTTCATGGGCCGAAGTCGAGTTTGCATACATTCACTACCCCTCTCATAGACGGAATACAGGTAAAACACAGAAACTAGTGCGGCTGGATCGCATATAAATAATCAAAGAAGGTTGTTATCTATAAGAATTTCGTCCGGTAAAATCTTTCCATATTCGCAGTCAGAAAAGTGATGATAGTCATCGCCAAAATAAGGCGATGGCAGCATCGCCAATAATGAGATTTGCCATTTTCAAAATACATGAGTTTGATTTATGATATATTGACTTACAACAATAGTGTAGAGGACCCTTAATCGTCAACACTACTGAAAACTTCCTTAACGCGTTCAGCTAGCCCCCTAGATTCATCTCGTTAATTGCCGCGGCCCAACATTCATTGGTAAATATGTAAACAATTGTTACACGAGAAACCGGACTGAAGTTGTATGAAGTAAGACGAAAATTGGCACCCAATTGGTATACGACATACAATGGATTCCGACCTTGGACATGGAGATTGATACAAATAGCCGTACTACATTTTACAAGCACGGTTATACTACCAACTTTACAAAGACTAAATAACCGGCGTTATATCATCTAAATTGTATACCGGTAGTATATACGGCATGTACCAAAGGCCTACCTTGTTCTCTCTGAAGATTGCCTGCAACATTTGCAGGCCCATCGTCTCTAAAATTTCATCCATGCTGAAAATAAATGAAGTACAATTAGCCACGTCGTTTCATTCCGACCACAGAGCACAGTTCTTTGCGTCCCGGTCCAGCTTCAACAGCAAGACTAAACTTTGAACGGGCAATTTCAAATCATCCAAAACACTTCCTACCTGAATTAGAACTACAACGATAACGGAAATAACCCTCGTTGTCATTCAGACAGGCGCAAATCCAGGTCAGTGACGTCACATCGCCCCTTCGCTCCATCGCCCCTTCGCTCCATCGCCCCTTCGCTCCATCGCCCCTTCGCTCCATCGCCCCTTCGCTCCATCGCCCCTTCGCTCCATCGCCCCTTCGCCCCATCGCCCCTTCGCTCCATCGCTCCATCGCCCCTTCGCGCCTTCGCTCCATCGCGCCTTCGCCCCTTCGCCCCTTCGCCTTCCGGTTTCGCATTCAGACATGCGCAAATCCAAGTCTAGTGACGTATTACATCGCCCCTTCGCTCCATCGCCCCTTCGCTCCATCGCCCCTTCGCTCCATCGCTCCATCGCCCCTTCGCGCCTTCGCTCCATCGCGCCTTCGCCCCTTCGCCCCTTCGCCTTCCGGTTTCGCATTCAGACATGCGCAAATCCAAGTCTAGTGACGTATTACATCGCCCCTTCGCTCCATCGTCCCTTCGCTCTATCGCGCCTTCGCTCCATCGCTCCATCGCCCCTTCGCTCCATCGCTCCATCGCTCCATCGCCCCTTCGCCCCTTCGGCCCTTCGCATAGCACCTTCGCCCCTTCGCATAGCCCCTTCGTCCCTTCGCATAGCCCCTTCGCCCCTTCGCATAGCCCCTTCGCCCCTTCGCATAGCCGCTATTTTCGCATCGCATCGCGCCTTCGCCCCTTCGCATCGCGCCTTCGCCCCTTCGCATCGCGCCTTCGCCCCTTCGCATATCCCCTTCGCCCCTTCGCATAGCCGCTTCGCATCGCTATTTTTGCATCGCATCGCGCCTTCGCCCCTTCGCATAGCCCCTTCGCCCCTTCGCATAGCCCCTTCGTCCCTTCGCATAGCCCCTTCGCCCCTTCGCATAGCCCCTTCGCCCCTTCGCATAGCCGCTATTTTTGCATCGCATCGCGCCTTCGCCCCTTCGCATCGCGCCTTCGCCCCTTCGCATAGCCCCTTCGCCCCTTCGCATAGCCGCTTCGCATCGCTATTTTTGCATCGCATCGCGCCTTCGCCCCTTCGCATAGCCCCTTCGCCCCTTCGCATAGCCCCTTCGCCCCTTCGCCCCTTCGCATGCCACAAAATAAACGCACGCAGCGATGGACCCTATCGGCCATCATACAGTGGGCATGTCGACCTTTGAGTGGACATTAGAGTTGGTTTCATGGCCCTCATTCATGCAGAAATATACGTACAATTGACGGCATACATGGGGTCATATGGAAGCTCCTGATAGAGCGACAAGTGAGACAGCTTCTGGCGAATAATAGTTTGCCTACGAATAGAGAGACTATACTCATACACAATGAAATCGATTTAGGCCTATTTGGAAGGATTCAAATCCGTTTGAGGGTTAATTATTGGACCCACCATCATAACGCCCTCAATAATTAACTGAATGTACACAATACCGGTCTTAACACAGTGACGCCTAACGCTGGTAAGACCCCTACACGAGCACACACACACACACACACACACACACACACCCACACAGATGTAGTTCTATGTGTGAAGTACAGTCCCTATTCCCAATCCCTAGTCCAGTGAGAGAACAAAAATAACACGGACTAGACATTGTTGGTACAATGACACGGTATTTCCATGACTTACCCCAAGCGTGTTCTTTCGCTGTACATGCTGTAGTGGGATGTGAACTAATGCAGAATTAGAAAGCATAATGTAATAAAACGCCATATATGATATAATGTCTATTAGGGATGGAACTCTGGCTATTCGTTTCAGTTACATTGCATTTGCTACATAATTCAGGTGGTTTGCTTTGATTTAAAACAGTGATAAAGTAATGCTAATATCTGTACCCCAATTCTGAGTGGCGCTACAACATGATTCGGGCCGGTTGGATCATATCGCTTGGCAAATTGTTGTTAAAGTCACCTACTTCGCTGACATTATACCTGTGTGAATGAGTTGAGCCGTATTATCTCCAATACAGGAGCGCAGATATAAATATATAAGCAATGCCTCGTTCTGTAGTTGATTCCGGCCGCTTTACACAGCTCGGTAGTAACGCCGCTTACCATAGCATATATACATTTGCCATATCACAGCAGTAGATAAACGTATTACTCTGGTCAGTCGTCCGATTTGCTACATATATTGAGTCAATTAACTTGCGAGGGCCTTAGCTCGTAATATTGATATCTTTTTAACAAGTGCCACGAGCGCCAAACGTTCTCAACCGCCGAATGCCTATCCTATTTCATTGTATTCAATTAAATTATAAGGAAATTTGATATAGCCTATGTAACTCGACATCAATTGAATTGCCTACATATGATCATCAGCTAAGCATTGCTGCGTTGAAATTAAATTCAAGTCGTGTTACATATGTTATACCGAATGATAAATGAACACCCACCATTTAAGGATTGAGTGAGTTACTGAATCTAATTTAACGTCGGTTTCAACCCTTTCAATATTATTTCTGTCATATCAACACGTTTGGTTTCTATTCCTTTTCACACCCGAAAACCACACGGGCGGGGCTCTATTCCTTTCAACACGCGGGAGCCAACTGGCGGGATCCTATTTCTTTTCACACTCGGGAAACCCGCGGATGCCTCAATTAATCGCATCTTACGACAAGCTCTTTAACGGTCCGAGGCATATTCTTACCATGACCTGGAGTGTGCAAGACGACACCCTAGGTCAATCTCGGGAGACCCACAGGGCCCCACTATTCAATTATCAAAGATGCATAATTCATCATGGCCTAACGTGGATCATCAGATATTTCATTCTAAACACGACGTTAATTTAATTTCGATCGCGGGGTGACTTATTTAGTACATTCGGATAGTCCTAAAAGATTTGATTTAGTGTGTTGGGTTAAATACAAGACTTCGCACTTCATCTCCCGGAGAATCGTTTAACCCTATCTGGCACTGGGGGGGGGGAGGGGGCATTATGGACCAAACTTTCTCCACCCTCTCTCCAACGACAAAAAAATGAAAGCTCCGCGACTTTTCAGCTTATCATTTTGGGGTCATTTTTTGTCTATTTGCATAGCCAGCCGAGTAGAGGATCATGGGTACATTCAACATGACGGCCATGTGGGGTATCAGAATTTTTTTTTTCCAAATTCCTGCTTTTCTTCCTGGAAAATTGCACAAATTTTATTTTATTTCACATCAGGCTATTATCTGCTAATTTACCATGAAGTCTTTGCAAAGAAAACACATTTTGTTAAGAAAACACATAAATAAAAAAACTAAAAAACATCTGCCAAAAAACGAGAGATCCTGAAGGATCTTTGCGCCCACCATTGTCCGATAATTGTAAGCTAATGACAAGAGGATCATTTTGTCCATTGTTACTAAGAACAAACGAATGATTTGTAATTTTGTTTCCATAATTTTGAATTTGAGCCAAAAAGATCGAAAAAGGGACACTGGAAAACACCAAGATATTATCTTTCTAAGTTTCAGGAGTTTCAAGATTTCTAGAAACTGTACTTGATGTCGGTTGTTATAGTACGATATGAGCGCCTTTGCCAAACACAACGCTGAGAATCGGTATATCTTGACGTGCATCGATATCCTATCCAAGTATGCGTGGGTGGTACCCATCCGGACGAAAACGGGGGCAAATCTCATAGCGGCGTTCAAAGACATCTTCAAGACCGGGCGCAAACCTTTGTATTTGCAAACCGATGAAGGCACGGAATTCCTCAACAGACCGTTCCAAGCCTTTCTCAAGAAACAGAAGGTCTTCTTCTTCCATACGTACAACGAGACCAAGGCGTCCGTGGTGGAAAGGTTCAACAGGACATTCAAGGCCGCATGTATAAATATTTCACCTATAAGAATACAAGGCGGTACATCGATGTTCTCCCGAAACTGGTGAGGGGTTACAATCGAGCCTATCATCGAAGTATAGAGAGAGCCCCCATTACCGTGACCCAACGCAATGAAGCCCAAGTCCGGCGTGTCTTGTACCCCAGGCCATCGCAGCGAACGAAGAAGGCGGTGTACAAGGTCGGGGACCCTGTACGGATCAGTAAAGTCAAAGGTCAATTTGAGAAAAGTTACTTGCACAACTGGAGCGATGAGCACTTCCTGATTAAACGGCGCCTACCCCGACAGCAGCGAGTCTATGAACTGGAAGATCTTCAAGGCGAAACGCGTTTGCTGGGGACGTTTACGAGACGGAATTACAGCCTGTTGTAAACACAGCAAGACTACTACACGGTGGAGAAAGATTTTGAAAACGGAACGTCGACGTGGCAAACTGTTTCATTTCGTGAAATGGCAAGGTTGGCCCAGTTCTTCAATTCCTGGGTCGCAGCCAACCAGGTGAAACGACTATAAGCCGAACACACACCACCGTCCTCCTTCATTCCCGTCAAACCACAGTGCTGTGGACAAACAGCTTGGCTGCCTCTGAAGGCAGCGTCTCCCAAAACGCGCAAAGCGCAAGTGGGCTTTGTGGTGATACTGCTAACCCTGCTGAGTGTGTTGTACGGAGGTGTGTTTTACGACGTAGCCTATGTCAGCACGTTACTTAACCAGCTGAGAACACCAGCCACCAGTGAAACCGGTCTACAGATAGCACCAGTCAACCCCGTATCGAGCCCAGTCACCACCACACACCGTGTACAAGCCACGTCGAGCTCCACACCAAGCTCCACACCTACACCAAGTACACCCACTACGTCTGAAGACCCACCGGGTTTCATCCCTCACAGTGAACAGACAACGACGACCGACGTTGTACCCACCACCATCATCCCTCACAGTGAACAGACAACGACGACCGACGTTGTACCCACCACCACCACTCCAGTTCACTCGTATCAAATTTACAAAGGCAATTTACCACGACAGCGGATGCCTCGAACCATGGACCCTGGGTGGCAGCATCCTTCACTTGCGTCATCGCAGGATGACCGACGGGTGCCGGCAAAACGCACTTCGTCAGGAAGCTCCTTCAACACGCCGACAGCATGATCACCCCCCACCTGACCCAACCAAAGTCATTATTGGTGTTACGGAGAATGGCAGGAAATGTATGCAGCAATGCCCCACATCACGTTCCTGGAAGGCCTACCCAATCTGTCCGATTTGGAACCCGACACCCTGGTGGTTCTGGATGATCTCATGGCGGAGACGGGTGCGCGGGTCACCCAACTCTTTACCAAAGGCAGCCACCATCGACGGCTCAGCATCATCTACATTGTGCAGAATCTGTTCAGTAAAAACAAAGAACATCGGAACATCAGCTTAAATGCCCACTACCTGGTGGTCTTCAAAAACCCGAGAGATGCCACTCAACTGCTGCACCTGGCGAGACAGATATATCCCGGCCGCACACCGTTTGCGTTGGAAGCCTTTAAAGATGCCACAACCCCTCAGCACGGGTATATGCTCTTCGACCTCAAACAAGCCACCCCCGACCACCTTCGACTACGGACCGGCATCTTTCCCGGAGAGACCCACCACGTGTACATGCAAAAATAATGCAAACACACCCACAGTGGCGCCCCCAGCTGGGGTCTGTGTGTTTGATGATGGGGAATAATAAAAAGAATGAATACCACAGCAGGGTTGACTTTGTCTCTGAGGGTAGATAAAAAGAGCAGCGTTGTGGGTTCTAGCATTAGTTGTACAGGATGTCTGCGCAGTACGGAAGCGCAGCTCCCACGCTCCGTGTATTGAAGACGGCCCCACCCGAGAGGTTAGTCGAACCATTGTACGCGGTGCGGACCTGACCTTATTGCTGTCTGTGCGAAATCGGATTACAACCTGTTAAAAGGCAACGTACCACTGACTCCGGCTCCATGGGGGATTAGTTTTGTTTTCATTAAGACCAGATCACCAGAGACTAAAATCCACAAGCTTGGGTCCCTCAAACACAAGAGAAAAAGGTGTTACAGAAAGGCGGCTTTCTCGGGGCCATCTTAGCACCGTTGGCCGCTTCCGTGTTGGGTCCAGTATTGGGTGGACCCTTCGGCCGACAATGAACCACACGAAAAAAATGGTCCTCGTCGAACCACGGTTCCTGCAAAACCTTCAATCACCCTACCCTGTCCCACCTACGGTGAAGACCATAAACAGCCTCGATGGAGAGATGCAACAGATCTTACAGAGACCGGGGTTAAGCGACATTGAGAAAGTACAACGGTACAATGAGACGCTTCAACGGTACATGACGTTCATGGACCAATACAAAACCCTGTCTACCCCAGCAACAGCACCACCACCACCACCACCACCACCACGTGACACACCGCCGACCTCAGCACCGCTCCAACAGCCGCCATTGCCAGGGGTACCACCCACAGCCCCACAGTGGGTGGAGGACGAAGTCCTGAAGAGTGTACCTGCATCGTTCAAGAAACAAGCTGGCCTGGTATTACAACGGATGAAACAGAATCCTAACATGACTTGGAATGATGAAGGCGAACTACTGGTACAGAATCAGGTGGTCCCAGGGACCCACATGACGGATTTAGTGAATGGCCTGATGCGTAAACGCAGGTCGCACACGGATCCTCGAGGATGGGAGGTCTTCGCTCAAGGCTTGAAAGACTTGAAAGAATTGATGGGGAACCCCCAACGCTGGGCCTTTGGCACGGCGAGCCCCAGCCAAGTCGCCGGGTCATTTTACCACGACGAGTTACAACCTTGGGAAGATCGACTGAGACCAGGTCACCCCCCAAAACTCCACCACCACCACCACAACGGGCACCTTCTTTTCAAACCTTTAAAAAACCACCCTCGATCAGGACACCCCACATCTCCAGAGCCGTGACACGTAGTAAGTCAACGCGACGAACACGACGCCGGACACAACCGCCAAGGCCTGGAACACCTATTAAAACCAACAGCAGCAGCAGGACAGCTCAGTCGCCATGTTTTACCTCACCCTACCCAGTAACAGTTCGCTGGATGCGTTTCCTGACAACACCGTGGCCAAGTACGTCACGCAGTTACCGCAACCGTTACATTTACCTGGACGCTGGGAATGTGGCCTCGTGGATATCCAATACCCTTACTCATGGTACAACGTGCGAGCCAATGAAGTGTGGTACGAGGTGACCTACGAAGGCAAAAACATCCGACTCACCCTGCCCGAAGGCCAATACGATACCCCCAAAGAGTTCATGGGTGGGCTGTCAAGACTGTTGCATTATAAGGCGCTACGGGGGGTGACGAATACTTCAAGACCCATCAAAGCCTATCCCTTCAAGAATCACGTGGACTTCGATTACAACGCACACAACGACAAGGCACAGCTTATCGTCACCGGCAAGGCGAGTGTCGTACTGAGTCCTATCCTGCAGCAAATGCTGGGTTTCGATCTAAAGACGTTCGCTGGTCCCACCGAACACCATGGCGAGATCCCGATGGATATGAAGTCGGGTATGTACGGACTCTACGTCTACTCGGACGTGGTGGACAACCACATCGTGGGCGATATCAACACACCTCTGTTACGG
Organism: Hanleya hanleyi; assembly: GCA_036873755.1. Classification (NCBI taxonomy): domain Eukaryota; kingdom Metazoa; phylum Mollusca; class Polyplacophora; order Lepidopleurida; family Hanleyidae; genus Hanleya; species Hanleya hanleyi. The sequence goes on along the minus strand of JAVTVY010047122.1, from coordinate 13,564 downwards.
GTGGTCCCCATTAAAAAGACGTATGGAGGTCAAGTCACCCACAGTTTCACCCACATGCTCTGCTTGCCCGTACGACAAACTGACATCAACACGATCACGGTGGATATAAGAGATGACACGGGACGACCGGTAGCATTCGAACGAGGAAAAGTGGTGCTGACACTTCATTTTCGACAAGCACGTGCTCCCCACTTTGCATAATGAAAGTACCTTACGAGTGCGATGCACGCAGCTATGCCGACTATTATGCCCAACAGGCCGGGGGTGGCTTTCCGGTCTTTAGCGGTGCACGCATGCAACGAGGACATGGACTGGGAAACATACTCGGCAGCATCGTCAAAACGTTCCTGCCCTTGGTGACGCGTGGGGTGAAAGCAATCGGCAAACAAGCGGTACGCAGTGGACTGCAAGTGGCCAGTGATGTCTTGGGCGGTACGGCACCCAAGGAATCCTTGAAACGGCGGGCCAAAGAAGCGCGAGGCGTCTTGGTGGCCAAAGCACAAAGCACCGTTGGGAATAAAAGAGCTGCCCCACCGAGATCACGCACCAGTCGACGACCGACCCAGGGACGACGCACATCGAAGAAGACAAAGGATATCTTTTCTTAACCCTATCTGGCCTGGGCTTTTTGGGACCTGTCCAGGCCTTGGGTCAAGCTCTACCAGAAAATGTAAAAAAATCCAAGATGGCCGCTTTGATGACGTCACAGTGACGCCATTTTGAAAAACGGCATTTTTTGGTCGATTTTTCGGTCGGATTTTCCGAATTTTTTATTTTTGCAATTTCTCCACAAAAACTGCATGAAAAATTAGCAAATATTAATGTGATATGAAATAAAATAGTTTTTGCCCACTTTTCACTGCGGAAAAGCAGAAATTTTGAAGAAATATGACAAAAACATCACTTTTCTGGTACACCACATGGCCGCCATCTTGAATTTACCCATGATCCTCTGCTTGGGGGGTTATGAAAATAGGCTTAAAATGACCCCAATAAGACAAACGATAAAGTCACCGAGTTTCAGCTCCCCATTTTTTGCCGTTCCGGAGATAGTGCAGAAAGTTTGGTAGGGGGGCCATAATGGCCCCCCCCAGGCCAGGTAGGGTTAAAACATGTCCTTAATCCACGCCGAATCCTGCCCCTCCACCAACAGTGAATTTGATTTGCGGACCGTGCCGCCCACACAGACCAGTGTCGAACAAGGATTATGGGTGGAGCATCTCCCACTCTCCAGCATCAACGAAACCGGGCCCATCGAGTTCACCATCAGTAATGCGGATACGGCCTATGTGGATTTAGCCCATACCTACTTGTATGTGAAAGCCAAGGTGGTCAATGGAGCTGGCACCAGAATCGCTGACCAAGCAACGGTGGGCCCGACGAATCTCTGGCTGCACTCGATATTTCAGCAGGTGGATATTTTTCTCAGCGACAAACTCATCAGTGACTCCACCAACACGTACCCCTATCGAGCCTACATCGAGACACTGTTGTCGTATGGCCGAGAGGCTAAAAATCTCAGCTGACAACCGCTTTATTCTACAGGGACACAGCCGAGCACATGGACACGGCGGACAATGGGGGATATAACAAACGGAAGGCTTTCACTGCGAACAGTGCCTCGGTGGATATGATGGGTCGACTGCATGCAGACATGTTCATGCAAGACCGGTACCTCTTGAACAAGATCCCCATCAAAATCCGACTGATACGGGCGCCTCCGACCTTCGCCTTGATGGCCACTAACGTAGAGGGGCATGCAGCGGACTATAAGATTGTCATCCAAGACGCAGTCCTGTATGTCCGAAAAGTGAAACCGAATCCAGCCGTTCAATTGGGACACATGAAAGCCTTGGAAACAAAACCAGCCCAGTACCCTATCCGACGTGTACAAACCAAAGTGTTCTCTGTGCCTGCTGGAAATATGGGCGCCAACAAAGAAAACCTATTCCTGGGGGAACTACCCAAGCGATTGATCCTGGCCTGTGTGGAAAATACCAGTTTCGGAGCCTACCCAGAGAATCCGTTTGACTTTCAACATTTCGGCATCAATTTTGTGGCCCTGCATGTGGATGGACAACAGGTGCCAGCCACGGCCTTAACACCGAACTTTGGGCGGAGGAATTTCATTCGAGCCTATCAGAGCCTGTTTACAGCCACCGGTCAAATCAAGCCAGGACGAAGGGAATATGATCAGTCGGGAGGACTACGCGAACGGATACACGTTGTTCTGTTTCGATCTGACCCCCACCTTAGAGAACGACCATCAGCTGGCCCTGGCCAAGCAAGGCAACTTACGGTTGGAAATCCACTTTGCACGAGCCCTGGCGACCACCGTCAATGTGATCTGCTACGCCGAGTTTGACAACATCATTCAAGTGGACAAGGCGCGCAACGTGCTGTGTGACTTCTCCACCTAACATGGATACAGACCAGATAACCACCGTGCTGGAGAATGACCCAGAGACACGTAGGGTCTTTCAAGGGGTGTTCGCCCGAGATGTGTTTCCATTAGACCGTATGTATCCTGCTGCTTACGTTCTCAACACGGACCCGATGGATCGACCCGGTGAACACTGGGTGGCCGTGTACTTGACAGAACAGCAGGGCGAATACTTTGACCCGTACGGCCTGCCACCCCTCCATCCCGATTTAACAGACTTCATGGATCAAGGCACAGAGACGTGGTGTTGGAACAGTCAAACGTTGCAAAGCCTGACCAGTGGCGTGTGCGGACAATATTGCTTGTTTTACCTGTACCATCGATGCCGGGGAAGACCCTTATCTACCATCGTACAGATGTTTGACGAGTACCCCAAGGCCGAGGACCGCGATGTACTCGTCTATGACTGGACCGCCCATCATTTCAATGTACAAGCCCCGTTCTGGGCTTAAGTTAATTACAAGCCCCTTGTTCTGGGCTTAAGTTTGCAAGCCCCCTGTTCTGGGCTTCAATGTGCAAGCCCCTTGTTCTGGGCTTCAGTTAATTACAAGCCCCTTGTTCTGGGCTTCAGTTTTCACGTGGTTGTTCTCACGTTGTTGTTGTTCACTGAATAAAAAAAAATGAGATCTCACCAAAAAACCCTGTCTTGTGTGTTTTATTCATAATGCATCAATGCCCAATGTGGAAATTCAGTCAAACTGAAATCAGTGGTGTAGGATAGGGCCAAAATGTAACCCATCAAGGTTAGAATGCAAGAGCACTATAGTAAAATAGAGAGCCAATGAAATCAGCCCACAGACCAAGTACGTGTTTTTGGTCTAGGTTTGGAGCAGGCATTTCATTGAGGTACGTGTATACGGTGAGTGAAGACTCGTCCAACACGTATAGATTAAGTTTATGACTATAAGTTCTATGTTGTCGATTTAACCTCTCCCTACATTGACGCGCGCGCGCGCGCTGCGGCCGGAGAACCCGCCCCCGCTGCGGCCGGGGCGCGCTGGGGGACGCCGGGGCGGGGGCAGGAAAACACCCCGGAGGGTTGAACGTTGGAACTCTTCTGGGTTTGGAGGTAGTTTTAGTGAAAACCGGAAGTGACGTCACAACCCCCACGTGACCTGCGCAGCAGAATGGATACGACACCCTAGTGTAACCCCCTCACCTAGGCTTCACATGGATACCTCACTCGATCCCATCGGCCCATGAGAAAACCCCGCTCGAGCCCAAAACGTCTATGTTCATACCCTTGGGCCACCGCGCATGCGCAGAATGGTGACAACGCCCAAGCCGCTAGTCCAGTCAGATGCCCCTTCACCTAAGCTTCACTTTGATACCTCATATGACCCCATTGGACCATGAGTAACTCCCCTAGCTCTCAAAACGTCTATTTCCATACCCTTGGGCCACCGCGCATGCGCAGAATAGTGACAACGCCCAAGCCGCTAGTCCAGTCAGATGCCCCTTCACCTAAGCTTCACTTTGATACCTCACTCGACCCCATTGGACCATTAGTAGCTCCCCTAGCTCTCAAAACGGCTATTTCCATACCCTTGGGCCACCACGCATGCGCAGAAGGCCGCTATTTCAACCCGCTAGTCCAGTCAGATGCCCCTTCACCTAGGCTTCACTTGGATACCTCATATGACCCCATTGGACCATGAGTCACTCCCCTAGATCCCGAAACGTCTATTTCCATACCCTTGGGCCACCGCGCATGCGCAGAATGGTGACAACGCCCAAGCCGCTAGTCCAGTCAGATGCCCCTTCACCTAAGCTTCACTTGGATACCTCATACGACCCCATTGGACCATTATTGGCTTCGCTAGCTCCCAACACGGCTATTTTCATACCCTTGGGCCACCGCGCATGCGCAGAATGGTGACAACGCACGAGCCCCTAGTCCAGTCAGATGCCCCTTCACATAAGCTTTACTTTGATACCTCACTCGACCCCATCGGACCAGTAGTAACTCCCCTAGACTCCAAAACGGCTATTTCCATACCCTTGGGCCACCGCGCATGCGCAGAATGACGCTAGTTCAACCCCACACCCAGCCCATCAGATGCCCCCTCACATAGGCTTCACATTGATACATCACTCGACCCCATTGGACCAGTAGTAACTCCCCTAGCTCCAACACGGCTATTTCCATACCCTTGGGCCACACGAGTTGTCTCCCTTGCGTCAGTGTGTGCAGATGGCGCTATGATCGACGCCGTGATGTGGAAAGGGCGTCCCCACACCATCCTGGAGCCGCCATTTTGTTTGTTGATTTTCTGCGGAGATACACGGGACAATAAACGCTCGACCCTAGGGTGGTACAGATGCTAGACTGATCCTATTAACATGGTACAACACCTATAGATTATGTTTATTATTATTATATGGCTTAGAGGTTTTTTTGAGGGTAATGTGAGGGTTTTTTCTCCCCGTGACCTCCCCACCGCCTCGTTTGCTCCCTTGCGCCGCCATTTTAAACCCACCACCACCTCCCACAGGCCGCCATTTTAAACCCACCACCACCACCCACAGGCCGCCATTTTAAACCCACCACCACCACCACCACCCACAGGCCGCCATTTTAAACCCACCACCACCACCACCTCCCACAGGCCGCCATTTTGAACCCACCACCACCACCACCTCCCACAATGACCCCTGTGACGTCATATGCAAATTTCTGAGGTCAAATTTTACTCGCTTCTGATTGGCTGTCACCTCCTCATTTCCTCCTCAATTATGCAAATTTCTGAGGTCAATAGGGCTCAAACAGGGTAGACTATACTACTCACCTCATTGCAACTATTTTGAATTTAGCCATGATCTTTACACTCAGATGTAGACGACCGACCAATGACTCCAAATGTAACTTTTGATGGCATTGTTTGTTAAATGGGTACCCATGCTAAACTAGTTCTTTGTGCGGTAGGGTTCAAGGTGGAAGGGAATAAATATTATATTGAGCTAATTTTTAGCCCATTTCCATAATTCTAGTGATTAACCATCATGCGTTAATTCAAAATGGCGATCATGTGGGGTTACCCGTCAGTCACGCCTCTACAGTTTGTTCATATAATATGCATTATTCTCTGATCATTGTGAAAATTTGTTAACATCAGTGGATCTCACATCAAAGTCTAACTCCTTACACCTATTTAGAATCTGTTTGCATAATTTTCAGCTCAAAATATGATGGTTTAATTCAAAATAGCGAACCTGGGTTATTCTGAAAATCACACTTTTTCATGTTGCTCGAGTAATTCAAAGCATTATTCTTAGCTCACTGGGCAAATTTATCAAAACCGAGGGTTCTCTATGCATAGCCTGAAATCTTCTGTCCGTTTTGAATCTATTTACATATCCCTATGATCCATATTTGATGGTGAAATTCAGAATGGCGGTCATATGGGGTCATCTGAAAATCAAACGTTTCACGTTGCTCGTATACATGTAGTTCAAGCCATTATTCCTAGCTCATTGTCCAAATTATCGAAACCGAGAGATCTCTGGCCATAGTGGAATATCGTGCACCCATTTCGAATCTATTTACATATATTTAAGATTAAGAATTGATGGTCAAATTCAAAATGGTGGCCATATAGGGTCATCTGAAATCACTCGTTTTCATGTTGCGCGTGTAGTTCATTGCAATATTCTTAGCTCATTTTTCAAATGTATCAGAATCGAGAGATCTCGGAACATGGCCTGACATCTTACGCCCATATTAAATCTATTTACATGTGCCTGAGATTTTATGGTGAAATTCAAAATGGCGGCCATATGGGGCCATTTGAAATCATACTTTTTCATGTTGCTCATATTGATCAAGCCATTATTCTTGATCTCACATCATAGCCAAATACCTTGTGTCCATTTTTAATCTAATTGCTTGTCTTCAGATTAGAAATGATGGTTAAATTCAAAATGGCGACTATAAGGAGCCATCCGGAAATGCCTGATTTTTTTCATGTTACTCGTATAATGCATGGTATTATTTTCAGACAAGGTACAAACTTGTTTAAATTGAGCAGACTAACACCATAGCTTATCACATTTTATTCTGTTGGCATAATCTTCAGCTGAGAGTACAATTGTTAACTTCAAAATGATGACCACGTGGGTTCATATGGGACTCATATTTTCATTTTGCTCATATAAATCAAGGTATTGTGTTTACATGAAGTTGAAAGTAACAATTTCTCAAAGCCAAGTCTATTCACAATACAGATCGATCTGTCTATTTATGGACCTAGTTTGGCTCTATTCTTATAATCATCAGATAGAAAAGTAATTCAGGAATTCAAGATTGCAGACATAGGATCATCCGAAAATCTTGCTCAATTTAGTCAATGTTACTCGTCAAATTCAAAGCGATTATTTTTAGCTCGAAGCAGATATTGTTACAACTGAGCTGTTTCACACTATAGTTGGTCATTTGACATTTTACGGTTAAAACGTCCAATCAAATGCCCCTTTTGTGCTATTCTCTGTATGTGCATGCGCAGATGGACGGCATTTCCACTACATACCAGTCGGGCTGTATGACACATCACCTCACACGACCCATTGGGACCACGGATGGTCCACCTAGACCCCAAAATGTACATCCCACATCTGCCTATGCACCACACTTGCGCAGTCAGAATTTTTCAGCGAAATTCATCCAATAACCTCGGGACACCTCCATCGTACTCCACAGCATGAGGCAGAAAAATGTCCATGCGTAGGTTCCCAATGGGCCTATTTGGCTGGACATAGAAGTATATGTCGCGGACCCGCCCTCTAGTACTTGAGATGAATCAGGGTATTTTCAACCTTTCCTATTATACTGACTCGCGACCAATTGGATAAAGTGCCAGCCTTTGGTGTCCGCATTGCTGGTTCTACTCCCACCAGGGTCATGGGGATTCCCCTTCTCTCTGGGATGTAGGTTGACTATCTGAGCTCAAGCTCTCCGTATCAGTAGATAGACTCTCAGCAGTCTCTGTTTCGTATGATGGCCGAGAGGGGCCATCGCACTTCGCCCTCAAGAAGTATGGGGCGAAGTCGCGACAGTACGAAGACGCGAAGCGATAATGCGAAGTCGCGAAGCGATAATGCGAAGTCGCGAAGCGATACGCGAAGTCGCGAAGCAATATTGCGAAGACGCGAAGCGATATTGCGAAGTCGCGAAGCGATAACGCGAAGACGCGAAGCGATAACGCGAAGACGCGAAGCGATAACGCGAAGACGCGAAGCGATAATGCGAAGACACGAAGCGATATTGCGAAGTCACGAAGCGATAGTACGAAGCGATACGCGAAGTCGCGAAGCGATACGCGAAGTCGCGATGCGCGAAGTCGCGAAGCGAAAGTCGCGAAGCGATACGCGAAGTCACGAAGCGATACGCGAAGTCGCGAAGCGATGCGCGAAGTGGCGAAGCGATGCGCGAAGTCGCGAAGCGATACGCGAAGTGGCGAAGCGATACGCGAAGTCGCGAAGCGATACGCGAAGTGGTATGAAAGAAATCACTGCGCATGTCACGCTCAATTCGGAACGAGGCTTCACTCAGCACTGTTGATATTGGTTGACTGTCGAATTTCAGGTATAATTTCAAAGGACCTGGTACGTTAAGATGGACAAACCGCCCCAAATGTGATACGGTTGAAGTTAAAAAATGAAACATTAAATATGATATGAATGTTCCGATTAGCATGAACTATGTCATTTTGTTGGACTCTCTTTGAAATATTGGGCGCATGAGTGACATTATTTTTTAACAATAAATCTTCAAAGTGGTACGTTTGTATAAAATTGACAGATTTGGGTTGGAAAAGCCGCGTTTGGCTCTCTGTGAACATATGAAGATAAACTATAACCACAAATATATTTACACGTAATGAAGCACTTCTGAATCCATAGCTCTCCAGAAAATCTCGTTTTGGTTATCATTTATCTTCATATAAAAATTTTAAAGTTTATGAAATGTTGTTTTTGTGATGTGGTTCTCATTTTGAAATACGAGAATTGAAGCAACGTTACAAGTGAGAGTACGGTATAACCGAATGGATAGAGTCGAGGGGATTGGATCTGCTGTTTCGATTCATTGCTGGTTCGAATCCCAAATTATCCTTTCTAATTTTTTCAATAATTTAATGCATTTTTCGATTTCGTATCATGATTACAATATATTTGTGAATATTTGTTTGAGGAAGGAATGATCGGATTTTTTAGTTCTTTTTTTTTTGCGTCAAGATATAATATTAGGCGAATATTAGGAATTAATGCAAGATAAGACAGGTGCATAGTAGTTTATAAATATTGGACACCGCGGAAATCGGCAGACGCTCAATTCACTGATTGGCGAATAAAATCTATTTTATTTTCAGTACCGTATTTGACTTGTCATTTATGTAGATAACGTAATTAATGTAACAGAGAAGGCAGGCGAATATCACATAATATCAATTTAAGTCGGCAGAAAATGGATGTAAATCCACGAGTAAAAACTGCTTGGCCTTACACACCGTGGTCCCGGCAGTAACTCGGGATCTATCCATAGGAGTCACGTGGTCCGTTGTGAATGGACTGCTGGCTGGGGCGGTTTGTCCATCCTAACGTACAAGGTCCTTTATCACATTAATATTGATTGCTGTTGTACCACAATAAGAGTTAGATTGCTATAATGGCTATGTTTACGCAAATATCTATTTTCCTAAATGTATTTCAACCATTAACAGATTGATTTCCTCTCCATTTACAGGATACAACTGAATGCAGGGCTTATTTCCCCACCCCTACATTCTCATTGTTTGATTTCTTATCCTGAATTTCATATATATTCCCAGTTTCAAAGCTAATAAAGTGAACTGTTAAATTTCACAGTTTCTACAGCTTCGAATTATAGTTACTGAACCTTTATTTCCACAAGTAAATATCCCCAGACCGCGACTTAAGGGTGAAGGAGGGTAAGTGTGGGCGGGTGAGATGGATAATTCAATGCAGTCACCAGCCTGTTCACTACAATCGATCCTAGTTTGCTGGAAATGGCAATCTGGTCATTGTCGTATAAATTAAACTATTTAATGATACTCCTCATCTACAGATTGTGTTTATGGGTTGTTCTGTATTTTTTCTGTTAACAAGTTATATCTTGAGATAAAACAAAAAGAAATACAAAACAAAATATACAGGTTTTTTTTTTTATGTTTTTCATGATATATGATATATATCGTATAATGTAGAACATTCAAACCCGGTTATATTTTCTTTGCATGTAATAAATTATGAGTAGACACTCGATTATAGTCCGCATAGTCAGCTGAGAATACTCAGTTTACTACCTAGAAATATAGTTCTTGCATTTCATCCATGACAATTTCAACAAAATGACAGGAACGTGTGTTTCATTGTGGCAATACAACGGCTACAGTTGTATATACCATGCTAGATACCCGTCTGGTACAATAGCATGGGAAAACAATGACTACAGAAGTAGTATATGCAAATGTATACCAGCAAAGCAGAGAGTACCCATCATTCAATACTTTCGTAGTTCTCTCCAGTCCCTAGTAAATCAATATGTTTGGCTTATGGTTATACAATAGCATCTCCCAGTAAATCCCTATCTATATTGGTGTGTGGTTAGTGTAATATTTCCTGGTAAAACGCTATTCATTTTTTCGATGTATTGTAACTAAAATATTTCCTAGTAAACATGTAAAACTTATCCGGGTTGGATGTGCGGTTATATTTCCAGTAAATCCTTAGATCTGTGACTGAGGTGGTTATGGTAACATTTTCAGTAAAACCCTAATTGATTTCTTTCATACCACTTCGCGACTTCGCGTATCGCTTCGCGACTTCGCGCATCGCTTCGCGACTTCGCGTATCGCTTCGCAACTTCGCGACTTCGCGCATCGCTTCGCGACTTCGCGTATCGCTTCGCGACTTCGCGCATCGCTTCGCGACTTCGCGTATCGCTTCATGACTTCGCGTATCGCTTCGCGACTTCGCGCATCGCGACTTCGCGCATCGCGACTTCGCGCATCGCGACTTCGCGCATCGCGACTTCGCGCATCGCGACTTCGCGCATCGCGACTTCGCGCATCGCGACTTCGCGCATCGCGACTTCGCGCATCGCGACTTCGCGCATCGCGACTTCGCGTATCGCTTCGTACTATCGCTTCGTTACTTCGCAATATCGCTTCGCGTCTTCGCATTATCGCTTCGCGTCTTCGCGTTATCTCTTCGCGTCTTCGCGTTATCGCTTCGCGTCTTCGCGTTATCGCTTCGCGACTCCGCAATATCGCTTAGCGTCTTCGCAATATCGCTTCGCGACTTCGCATTATCGCTTCGCGACTTCGCATTATCGCTTCGCGTCTTCGTACTATCGCGACTTCGCCCCATACTTCTTGAGGGCGAAGTGCGATGGCCCCTCTCGGCCATCATAGTTTCGGTATAAGTCAGTGGACTATCAGCAGTCTCGAAGTCTATTGCTATGTATGGGGATTTTCCTTCTCTCGCTGGCTAGAGAGGCTATAACATATATGGCTAGAACATTGACGTGGCATGATAGGATTGACCTCTAAGGTCAATTACCCTCCGGACATTCCCGGAGATGACCGAACATTCCCAAAGATTCCCAGTAATTCAAGCGGATCGACTGCTCCATTAACATTGACGTGACTGGGAAGCCAATTCACATTGACTGGGGACTCATCAACCGGTGCCGGAAGTGACTGCATCACCACCGGAAGTGATCTTTGATCCGGATGTGACCTCAGAACGGAAGTGACCTTTGACCCGGAAGTGACCTTTGATCCGCAAATGACATCAGCTCCGGCCACATGATGTCATCAGCCTCAGCCTTAGTGCGCGGGAATTTCACCACTCCAATATCTCGAAATTCGTCCTCCAGCGGTAAAAAGTAAATGCAATTATGGTAGTGTATTGGAAGCATTGCTATGCATGCCCAAAACCAGGCTAAATGACCCCAGAACGTTTACTTTGGAACTATGGGGCCTTGTCGTGTCTCCTTTTAATCCAAGATTTTATCATATATGTCGGCCATCTTGGATTTTGGAAATCCCGAAAAATTCAGGAGGGCTCCTAGGCTAAAATTGAATAATAAGCATAAAGGAAGCTACTTGCCAAATTTGGTGCTTTTATCCGCTCTGTAATGGTAATTTCGCTAAGCCACCTGACTACTAGGCTAATGACCTCTCCGAATATACCCACATTTGAGCAATTTAGAATTTTTGTTTCTCGCATGTATACTCAGCTACATCATGTGTACATGGATTCCCTCGATTGCTTCACATTTTATACCATATAGTTCTCCAACATTTTTCAAAACAAGAAACATGTGCTCCTTCATCAACATTGCATCTTCATTAAAGATTTTACCTTTGCCATATAAGACAACCACGTGATCTATATAGGTCTCCCGGGCGTAGTAAGTCCGTCGGTTTTTTCCAGAACCCGAGCTCCATCTCACATTAGCCATTCCGGAGAAATGTAGTCGAATGCCTTGAGTAAAATAAAGGGTAGAACTGTACACACGGGGTGTAAACAGGTAAAGAGACAATTCTTGATTAAATCATCTGAGTCGTTTGAGTGTAAATTCTTTTGAAATAACGCCATGCCACAAGCACAGTACTGAATCGACAAGGATGATTATTGGTGAAGGCAGCAGTATACATTTGTCCATCCTCGCGAGCCAGTGTATATCGATCGATCTGTTGGGATTGATACACTGGCTTGGTTGGTTATCCATACGAGTTCTGGATATAAATAGATGAAGGGGTTTCCCCTGAATCAACCCAATCAGTGAACGCGCTAAGCTGGTTGATTAGGCCAATCCGCTGCTAGGTATGAGATGTGACAGTTTTCAATTTCATCGCGGGCCATACTGCTTTGATGTCAAGGGAAATCGACATCGGAAGTCAAGCAAAAACCGCAGGCTGGGGATACCGACATACTAATTCAAAACAAGCGCGGGGGATGACATGTACGAGATTGTATAATAGAGGCATCGACTCAAGAACTCATTCGAATTACCAAAAATGTCCAGGTAAACCCTCTGCGAGGATTTAGGATTTACCTGGACTTGTGAAGATGACATTTTTCGTGTTACAGTCATTTGTAGGCGGGATGACGTCTGCTTTTAGCTACATAATAACAGCAATGCTAAAATGAGACCAAGTTATAAGACCTTAAAATGAGGCAGTCCATTGCAGCTAGCATTATGTATTAAATATACATGAAGTGAATGGAGATTGAGAGATAATTGGATCAGTGGTATTTCCGACAAGAAGTAAGTTTCCAAATGCTCGTTATGTACAGTTTAATCTATGAAATCGTTCCGTTTCGTCAGAATATTTATCCGTGGTACTAGACATATAATAAACTGCTGCTCATATAGATCAACTGGATCAACGTCGCAAAATGTGTAAAATCTTTGTTTCGTTCTCATTAGTAATAACCCGACATTTTGGTGTAGATACGGTACGATAACTAGTGATCAAAAATGACTGGACAACAACAACCATACCTTTTATTCACAGGCTGAAAATTTCTCATTTTCGGGTAACGCTGCAGACGTATGGTTTATTATAAATCATGCTGCGCTTGAAAATGAAAATAACAGAATGACCTATAATCATCAGCTGTACGACAAATGTACTGCTGCCTTCACCTGTAATCATCCTTGTCGATTCAGTACTGTGACAAGGCAATGTGATAGAACACCAAACAATTATTGTGATGTGTAGGGTGGGGTGAGGGGCTCATTTCGAAGCCCAGTAAGCAATAACTTTGTTCATTACGGAATCCAAATATTCGGTATTTGCTTCATCCCGAATCCCGTTCAGATTTCAATGAAGGGCCGTACCGGATCACGACAGCTGAGGCCTATCACGAATTCCCGACAAAAAAACCATTGCCGAACCACTTTCTGATTATATATACCTGCATCTCGTTCTATCACTAACAGGCCTGGTTTTTTGGGATCTATCCAGGGCTCTGGCAAATGAATAGTTTTCTAATTACTCTTCAGTCAACGGGTACTACATCCAAATTCAAGCTCTACCAAAACATGTAAGTGAAAAAATCAAGATGGCCGCTGTGATGAAGTCATTCACC